>JAKRZM010001096.1:0-25241 GCA_036379175.1 Heliconius cydno galanthus | reverse complement strand
AACCCCTATTTCACCCCTTTAGGGTTAAAATTTTTCAAAATCCCTTCTTAGTGGATGTCCAGATTACGAAAGTAAACATCTGTCTAAATTTCAAGTTTCTACCATCAGCGGTTACGGCTGTGCGTGCGTCTTACCTCAGTCAGCGAGGACAAGTCCTTTTATATATATGGAATATTGTATGTAAATAATTGATTTTTTTGCAGGAAGAATTTAAGACATTAAAAAATGTGAATCTTGCGTACTTTGGATCTCCGCATCCAGTTTTGAATTCTTATCTCTTGTTGTGTCCAATGCTGGGAGCCAACATCAGATTTAAGTGTTGTTGTAAGGTAAGATTATTTTTATGGAAAAGTTCTCCTTCAGTAACTTAATAAAACATTGAAAATCCGGAAAATAAAAATATATTACCATCAAAATCTTTTACTGTTTGTATATTCCCTGCCAGTATGTTGCATTCGCCAACTTCACAAGCTGGAACTTCAGAGATTTCTCTATCATAGATAAATCCACCTTTGTTAACTTTGTATCAGTAATAGTATTTAACTTCACACTGTTTATGTTTCAAGTGTAGTAAACATATATAATATGTGTGAAACATATATCAAGGAGGAATGGAACCCACAACATGTATGTAAGCATATAATGAATATATCTGCTTATTATTTATTTTAAATATAACCAATTATTATAACTCTGACAACTATTAAGAAATCCATAAAAAATACAATAATTTTATTAAAATGAATATTACAGAAATGCCCAGTAAGCCCACTTTTATTTAAAGTTAGTGAGAACATGTCCAATCATGCTCATACAGAATTAAAAGAATGCATGTCTAAAGAGGATGTTTTGAAAGACGCTATGGTTGTTATAGCGGGGCCTACCAGTGATGGCAAAGTTGATGAGTTCAAGGTTTCCGTAGAGGTAGTTTTAGTTACCTATTATAATTTTACCTTTATCACTGTATGAAATGAAAATAATTAAATCATATAAATGCAAATTGAAGCCATAATTGTCGTGTTTACTGTCGAATGCAAAGTGCTGCAGTACAATGGCCTTAAGCAGATATAAACATACATATATGTATATAATCACAGAATTTTTTTGTAGGACATAGAATGTCACACTAAAAATAAATGGGTATTTTTTCATACTGGAGCTAGAGGTAAAGAAGTTGACAACAAACTGTTTTTACACAATAACTCCAAAACTTTTATTGCATTTGAAAATTTTCAATACATTGCTGCTGCTCTAATGGCCAATGTAGTAAACAATCATAAGTTCTGATATTTTAAATTTGTTTAGTTATATATAATTTTTACCTTTAATATAAGTTTTTGAAGTAATTAAATATTAATTCTTTTAAATAATCTATTATTTATTTTGTTATGTTTAAAACAAATTTGAGGTTAATGAAATAAAGTATTACAACATTAAATCTATATTTCTTTTACACAAACCTACATTACAACTTAATAATTAACTTATATTTCTTAGTGAACTAATCTGTTTGATTTTTGTACTTTCCTCTCATAAATTTAGGCAATGGAACAACACCAGGACATGGTACTTGGCCGTACACTTCACATATACAAGGTCTATCACAACCTATACCAAAGTTAGCTGGATTGTCTTTCTTTTCAGCAGCAATGGCCTCAGCTTCTAAAACTTCCTTTGACTTCCCAACAGTGTTTAATAAATGCTCTAAAATATCTTCTTTAGGTTTATTATCAATATCAACTAAAATTTGCCTGCCGTCATCAAAATAGCATTTTATAAATGGAGATGGTGTTAAATTTTTCAATGTAGCTACTTGTACATCGGGATTTTTGTATTGTATTTGTGGAAGATACCAGAAAACGAATTCTTTCGCACCAGCATTATTAGTCCCGTGAATGTTATACGCAACGGAGAAAATCTTTATTTTGTCTTTGAATACTAGTTTTCCGGCATTAAGATAGTTTAATGTTCGTCTGATCGGGGCTCTGCCTTTCATAAACGGCATTTTGTTTAGTGTTTATAATATTTTCAGCTTAAAGGAACAATATAGAAAATATAACCTTAAAATTTTGTTGACATTGACACTGACAATGACAAGTAATAATTTAGAAATATAACATTTTTAATTCGTTCTGAATTTTTTGTTTAATATTGGTATTAAAAATATTGTAGCCAAAATTTTTAATAATGATTTTTAAAACTAAAAACAAAACCTGTCATTTTATATGTCACATATAACATATTATGTTACAAAATGTATTGTCAATAATATTGAAATATTTATTTGGGCACGTATTATGTTTAGTTAGTAATGGATAAAGTAACATAAGAAACTACCATCATGAACAATATTAAAATTATATAACCATTATGAATTGCTCAAAAGTAAAAAATCCATGTAAAATTTGTTTTCAACCCGTCTGTAAAAAGAATGGTTTGAGGTGTCAAGGCGCTTGCCACAAGTGGGCCCACTACAAATGCCTGAACTATACTCCTGGCAAAATTAATGATATTAAGGCCGGTATACTAATTATTACTTGTCCCTGTCCAGATTGTGCTACATCTGAGGGCAAAGAAGTATTAAAGGATCCGCCTTATACATGTACTAATACTCAATGTCCTGCAAATAAATTGCCAATTTGTGCTTCAACTGAATGTCCAAGTAAAAAAGCCAATCCTATATCTACATATCCTCCTCCTCCTGTTAAACATAGCCCAGCATCGTCGCCTGTTAACCAACAGTGTACCACAAATATACTTCCAAAAAAAACAAATAATTGTACTATAACTACTTCTTCATCTGGTTTAATGTTAAAGAAACAGGGTCGTCAGGGCAGTCCACCTCAAAGTAAACCAACGTGTTCACCTAAACAGTCGCAATCATTCTCGAATTTTTCTACTAATTCGTGTGATTCAGGTAATTTATATAATAATAATTGTTAATTTGTTTTTCCTAACATATTTTTTAGTTAATATATACACGTATTCTATGTAAGCTAAAAACTTTCGTCGTGTTAAATTTGGAATTTCATTTCTCGACAGTAAAATTTAAATAGATCTAAAATATATTCAATTATTTTAAGGAATATTGTGTAAGCTATTATTTTTCAGATACTACTAGATTGTAGATTCTGATACTAGAACTTAAAACCAGAGACAGTTTAATTTTTTTTTCAGGTTCACACTGTAACCCGCTTACACCAGGGTAGGTAAAGGGAACCTTTGTGTTAAGACACTCTGTTGCCCACTATCCACCGAATTCAGGATACATTGCGTGTTGCGTTTGCAACGCCGTAATTATAATATTAATATATTTAAATAATTCAGCTATGCTTTACTTATAAATAATTCATATTTAAGAATTTCGTTTATTCATGAAATCTCGAAAATAATTAACATCTTTTTCAGATACACAGCACTTGGAACAATTGAGAACATTTTCTTCAGAATCTCATCTTTCGAATGTGGACCAGGAAATGTTAGTCTCCGCTTTGGAAAATTTATCTAACACGGTGGGCCAGCTTTCGACTCAGATTAAGAACATTATGTGCAAAATAAAAGAAGTTGCTGCTCGATAAATAGTATAAAGTTTTTAGTATAGTTTCAACATAAAAAAAAGAAATTACTTTCTAACCCGCCGTTGCCGTTCTGTCAGTAGGATGTCATCACACTTGTCAATAATGTTTGAAAATTTAATCATGAGCTAAACTGTAAATATTAACGATGATCAACAAAATAACCTAAATCTTGCAAACTTAACCAAAATGCCAAAATGTAGCAAGGTAAAAAATCCCTGTAAAATATGTTTAGGATCAGTTTCACAAAAAAATGGAATACAGTGTCAAGGAGCATGCCATAATTGGGTGCACTACAACTGCCTTAACTACACCCCGGGGAAGATTAAAGATATAAAAGCAGGTGTCATACAAATAACATGCCCGTGTCCGGACTGCAAAACGACTTTGCCAAAGGAATATCGAGTCGACGAACCATTTAGTTGTACCAATACCCAATGTCCAGCAAACTTGCCTCCAAAATGTGGAAATATACTTTGTCCGATTAACAAAGATAAAGAAACGCAAGAAACACCACTAACTACAGGATCGGCGTTAGATAAATGTGGTAAAAGTTGCAAAGTGAATAGCAATCCTCGGAAACCAGAAATTTCGCAGCCGTCACCTGTACAGCTCAGTGCTCTTCCTCATACTTCTTTGGCTAATAAGGGCTGTCCCTCAGGCTGTTCTTCTGAAGAAGCTCCTGGTGATATTGACCGCAAGGGTAGTCCAATTCTTCCATCTATGGGCACTCTTGAACAAATGTGTAACACAGTTGGGCAGTTAACTAACCAAATCAATAGCTTAATGGCTAAAATGCAACAAGCTGTTAGAGAGAGAAGCGGGTCTCCTCAAAAATCTCCTAAAAGTTCTAAACCAATCTGTATAAAACCATGTTACTGTCCGCGAAATCCAGGCCGACCTAAATGATTATCCCATATTTTTCAATTTTCAATAATGTAGAATTATTCAGATACTTTTTTATAATATTTTAAAATAAAATAAAAGTTCTAATGGAGACTATATTATATTCCAAATTGTTTTTAGTTCTGATTTTGGCCAAATATTAACACTTTTTTTTCAGCTTCACGCTGTATCTCGCACACAGTAGGAGCGATATTATTACTATGTATTATTAAGGATAGTCTGTGGCTCTACAAACTATAATATTTACCAGAGCCTCGTGTTTAAATTTGTGTGCCGTAACGGGAGGATAAGTTTGTACTTGGCACTCACTGATCCTATCAATATATTCAATTTCACGCAAGAATGACTTACATACAATTTCGTGATGATTGATAACACTAATTACTTGGCAAGTCCTTAAGCCTGTTTCACATACATAAATATATAATATAGCTTAAAGTTGAATTATGATTTTATTTTTTTTATCTTCATCAGGCTGAAGTCTTACATAGTATACGGAACGATACGAGTTTTAAGCTCACAACTTTGTTTGCATGCCTGGACTTGGGGAATTAAATATTTTACTTTTCCGCTCTAGTTTATTTGACGCACCACAGCGTTGAGGTCCACCATTCAATATGTAATATTTCGAAACATTAATCGGGAATTGCGGAACGATATGTTTTAATATTAGTTTCCGTCTATCTAATCTACCCTGCTAAATACGTGCGGATACAGCGTTTACCTACGCTTTCATATATAAAAAAACAATATGTTTAGACCATTCTAGAACAAATTTACGTTTTGACATCTTTATTGGGCATTGTACGCCAATATTTATATACCTATGTCCTATATGTTATAATAACAATGGATCTTAAAGCTTTATCTTTGTATAATATTGTAGTAAATTCACTATCATTGTATATTACCTAATGTTAGAATTCAAATATATGTATGTATGTGACGCAGTTCTGGCCTAGTTGGAAAGAGCCTAAGTGATTTTTAGTGCCTTTTATATAACATGCGGAGAAAACATAGTGTCAATACATTTCGTTGAATGGTCGAACTCAACTCAAGTAAAGCGAAAAAATAATAATAGTTCACTCTTCCGAGTGGGAATCGACCTCACAACCATCGAGTTTACAGTCAGATGCTGTGCCGCTGCGCCACGATGTCCTTAGAAAAAAAAAAAAAAGAAAATTGATTGCCTGATTTTATTTTACGAAGGCATTTCATTGACACAAATGATAATAAAAGTGGTAGAAAATATGTTTTTATAGAAATTGTCAGGTCTACCAATACAAGATTAATTTTAAAAAATATCTTTATAAAGAAACAAAGAAAGTAGAAGGAACCGTACTGAACCGGAAATCGAACCTTATGAGTTATGAATATATGTATTACTTTTCTTTCTTTTAGTTTCACTGTACTGTAGTACTTCAGTACATGGCGCCATTCATGACGGAACCCGACGTTGCGCTTTTGCCTTGTCGTCAGAGCGAGAAAATGAAAATAGAAAATATTTGTTTACCATGAGTGGGACTCGAATCTATAACCATCGATGATTCAATTGTATCAGTACACTTTTAAGAGAGTGCCTATTATATAAGCAAATTTGACTGCCTTAATTGACTGTAACATTAAAATTTAGATTTGGATAGATATTGCCATTGATTGCCAATTTAAATCAAATTGAAGTTCTGTAACTAACCTTAAGATCACGTTACTTATGTTAAAGTGGGATTTATATTCAAATATATAAATTATATACACGTGTTCATATAATATTCAAATATACATAATATGTCCACATATGTATATATATATATATAAACCTATAAAAATAACTTATTAGAAATATGCTAAAATCGGTCAAGTGTGAGTCGGTCTCGCCCATTAAGAGTTCCAATAACATTTGGAATATTATTGTAAGCTTCGTAATGGTAGTTAACAAATTTAAGTTTCGTACGCATAATTTAATATAAAATTAACTACAAATATAAGTTTGTAATAGTTTATTTCTATGATATTCTTATATATATTATCAATTTTTCGGCTTCCTTTCTTTCTTTGTAAGCTCTTTGTTCTTACGAAAGTCATACAGTCATAGAGCTCGAAGTAAGTGCCCCAGAGGTTTTAGTTGCTCGGTGAATGTTATATACTTAAATTATATATTTTTCATATGCTTAAATTATACAGATTAATTACTAGTAACAATGTGCTATTAATAATTAATTTACCACTTATGTTCAACTTAACACGTTAAACATGCGTGATGATGACTTAACACGTTAAACATGTACGAGAGAGAGAAGCGTCACAAGTTGAATACTTATGCCGATCGTGCCTCTCTATCGTTTATTCCGCGCTCTCGTTCGCACATTTGGTTCAGGTGGAACGTGACAATGAGTCCTGCTTTTTCGTGTGTGAAGCCGGTGTTCATAGTTTAATAAGACGTTATCACATGAAGATGAAGTTATTACAGTAACTAAAACGTGATTTTCTTTTATCAACTTTTAAAGGTCCTTCACCTTCGTTATTATCAAATCCAGTTAGATTGTACCGGCTATCAAAAGCAATGATCTTAGATGAATATCTACTATCAAGTGATATTATCTTATATTGAACAGTAAACTACGTATGTATAGTAATTTTTAAAATAGAATATTTTTGTAGCAATGTATGTATTTTATAGTTTCACTTGTATCCCAGACTCTAGGAGGGTGGGTAAATAAAATTAATCTAGGTTTCTTTTGTTTATTAACGCCCAATATTAATAATGTATCTCCTATCTCCAGTTAACGTCTATCTCGTACTGTCCGACATGTCTATCCAATCACTAACCTGCATGCCTACCTCCATCTCTGTCTATTTCAATCTATGGTAGCAATTTTTGGATTAGGATTGGTTATTAACATTGGGCGTATGACACTGTTCCACACGTAAAGCCAAATTTTGGATACGTCGGATATTGAGTGACGTATCTAAACGCCGTGCTTTATCTTGTTACCAGAGCGACGAGCGAGCCTGATGTCCTTGGCGTTAGTCGAACCAACACTACAACATTAGAACAAATGCATAATTACGCATTATTAAATATACCTACAGCTATATAATGTTATTATTACGCAAGTTGTTTTTGTATTTACTCGTTTTAACGTTCAATTGTTTATAAAATAATCTATTTATATACATTTTTTTTTATTTTATCGCTAAAAAACGACAAAGAAGCTTTTTTTTATTTTTCACATATCCATTTATTTATTTTAAACGAGATTTTCAATAGTGATAGATGGCAATGTAAAATGTTTTATAATTAATGACTATCATAAGCTACAAATGTTTTGGTTTACTAGAGCGGGGAAATGAAAATATTAAATATTTCATTTTCTCCAGTTGTCTCATACAACCTACTCCCATACAACTCCCATACAACCCGTGCGTTTACATATGCACACTGGTGCCCCAGTGCCACGAATAGCCCCTTAAAATTTTTCTTTCTATATTTTCACCAATTTCATGAAAAAAATATCTAATCTCATCATTAAGCGCCAATTTAAAGCGGCGTCTTCAAATACACATTGAAATAGCGATGAAAGATATTTTGAATCGATCGTGATTGAATTATATTGTAATTTATAATTTCATTAAAATATATTTAATTACTATGTTCCGTATATTGAATAAAAAATATGATGTATCGAGTTCCTTCAGCTTAAATTTTTGAGTTTTTCCTGCATAGCATTGAAACATGAATAGAGAATGAGTGTTTATACACTCTCTTCCCTCTTTCCGCTCAAGGTAACAAAAGTTACGTGTTGACGTCATTTTTTGTAATTTTCATATTGAAAGACACTCGTTTCTGACTTTCCGTCAACTTCTGGAGGCATTGTGTATCAAGTGGTAGAACGCCACACTTTTTGTCTCGTTACATTTAAATATTTTATTTAGTTATATTTTTAAAAAAATATTTATTATAAAATAAACTAAAAATAAATAAACTTAAAAGTTTTATTTATGATGATGGAGATTTTTTCGCTAGTTCAAGTTTGTCAGTCACTCACGTTCCAATGGTCCGAGTTATTGCTGAGGGGCCCCGTGTATTGCAACTTTGTCATCGTCTACCCAAATATATAAAGAAATAATAAAAAAATCCGGAATGTTTTTTGGGGAATGTATTTTTACTAATTTAAATACAAAATTTCATAATTTTTATAATAATAAGAGTAGGTACGTGCACTTTCAAATATCACGTACTCTAGACGGTTAACTCCATATTTACTATTTATATGAATAACCAAATGGATAACAACATTGTAGTCGTATATTATAAGTAATAACCTACTTAACAAAAGTGAAGTGGTGAGTTTGAATTGTCTCACGGGGCTTAACAATGTATTGCTCTTAACACGATATTACTAGATACTCGTAGTTCTACTTTAATTGTTGTTTGTCTATGACGTGTTGTAAATGCAAAAAGAATCTAATAAAAATGTAAGTTCAATAGTAAGTAGCTTTTTAATAATTATATGATTTTTTAGCTTCACGCGGTATCCCGCACATAGTACGGTAGGCAGAGCGAACTTGTGAACTTAGTGTCAACACTAACACAATCCGTTCCCATTAAGACACTTCTGTTCCCCACTTTCCGCAGAATTCTCAAGAAAATGAAAATATTAAATATTTCTTTCCCCCGATCGATTTTTGGGGTCCAGTCGTTGCATTTACAAACAAGTGTGTTTTGTATTTCTTTCATTAAGGAACCCCAAAAACGACGAATATTACGAATCAATATTAAACATTTTACAGCAGTCTCGTTTCGGATAGGGAGAGATATAGTAAAATATTTCTTTTGAAATGGTGCAATTATAAATAATATTCACATATATTGAAAATATTTCATATAAATATAGAATAAAACTGCGATCGATGGAAGATAAATACGAGTACGCACCAGTTGAGAACAAAGCGAAAATGACGTCAAGTATAAAATATCAGTTGCTCATTGTAGCTTGTAGTAAGTATTTAATTTTGATATTAGTGTGTTTTTTTATATTTACAAAAAAAATAATTAATTTCACGCTTTATCCCGCAAATAGCCAGGCAGAGGGAACCTAATATTAAGATACTCCATTTCCCAATTTTCACCTCAATTTCCGGGATATTGTGTGCTGCGTAGTGGAACTTAACGCCTCGCTTTGTCTTGATACCAAGCGAGGCAATGAAAATTATTCTTTTAAGTGGAAATCGAACCCGTAACCATCGCTTCTATAATAGAATGTTCAGTCGCTGCACTAAGACGGGCTCAATTCATATTTTGACGTAGATAGTTTTATATCTACAGGATAGGTAAAACAATTTATTCACTCTATTCTCCTTTGTCTGACAGTTTATTGATTTTGTATGCTTTTGGTTGAATCCCTAAAGTTCACGCGTTTGTGAAGCTAAGTTACGCATATCAAAATTTGGAGACTTCGAGTTTTATTATATTTTTTTAACTAATATTACAGACAACAACAACTATTTTACTGACAATATATATAATAAACTAATATAATAAGAAATATTTAAATCAGTTAAGCCGTTTTATAGTATGTTGTAAATAAAAATTACTCATTCCCCCAAATGGAAATCGAATCCACATTCAATTATTTTCCACATTAACACCCCGAAAGTAACAACCTACAAAGATTTCAACGAAGTTTAGAATTTTTTAAAGCTTATTATTCCTTATTTTTCAGTAAACATCGGTCAAATCGTCGTCGGATATAGCGTGGGATGGTCAGCACCGATTATACCTAAGTTGCAAGATCCGAAACAAACGCCTTTGCCCGTACCCATTACGGCGTTAGAGGCTTCTTGGGTAGGATCTTTACTCTATATTGGCTCTATGGTTGGTAAGTAATAGTTAACATACAATATTATAGAAATGTTTTTTTAGGAAAAATATTTTTATACCAGTTAATTAATTTTCTTTTTATTATTTAAATAATTGATTTCACTGTGCCTCTGCTGAGTCCCTATTAATTTAATCTTTATTATTTGTGGTATTGCTTAAAATATTTTTTTATCTAGTTCATGACATCATCTATTCGGTGGAAAGTGGAGAATGGAAGTGTCCTAATTGGAAAGGAGTGTTAGGTTCCACGATTCTCTCTGCCTATGGTGTTGAATTGAATTATAGAGAATATCAAAATTATCTCAATTTCATAAACTAATTGATTGTTAACTCGATGGTTCGCCGTTCCGGCCGGTCGAACCAATGTCCTAGATTTGGGCGGCAGGAAGAGAACAGATAAACTTGAGATCTCAAAAAAGTCAAAAAGTTGTAAAAAAAATATATTATTTTTATTTCAGGTCCATATGTAACCGGGATTCTATCTAATATAATTGGTCGAAAACCATGTCTCATTATAGGGGGATGTCTAAACATAATTTCATATATCCTAGTAGTGACTACTAAGAACATTGCTATGGTGTACGCGGTAAGGATTATCAGCGGTCTGGGCATGGGGATAACTACAGTTGGCAATATTGTTTATGTTGGTGAAATTGCGTAAGTAATAAGTATAATTTTTATTTTTGTCAAATAAAATCTAAATAAAAAAAAGAAGCTTTAAGCTCCAACCAAAAAATATTATGTTATGGCTTATCATCCAATTTTTCTTTTTCTATAAAATTCAGATGAAGAAGAAAAATGTAACGTACTGCAGTGTTTTTTTAAGGTTCTTTTTCTGGTGAATGGTGGGTGAGACGAGAATAATAACATCAAAAACAGAATAATAACGAAGAGAAATAATAATATCAAATTTAGGAATATAGAATTTTTAGAATATAGGAATTTCATTCCTATCTATCTAATTTAACTTCTACACTGATAATATGAAGTGATAACATCGCCGTTAGATATAAAAGAAAATTCCTACCAATATTATGATTATATTAATAATGGATTGAGTAGCGATTAAAATAATTAATCTATAGGCGGTACACTTTTTTCTCACATGTAAGCTCTATGATTGATTGGTGTGATATAACCTTTGCTTATAGAGTCTTATAGAGTTTAGATTTAATATCGTCAAAATTGTCTAATTTATCACAATAATTCTCTGATTATTTAATTAATTTTCTTATCTATCAATTTTATCTATAATATTTTTTTACTAATTAATCGTGGTTAGAATCCCATACCTACAAAGGTAAAAACGGAACCCTTATAAGATCACTTGGGCGTAAGTCTGTCAAGACCATTTATCTTGAGATCGCGTAGAAGTATTAAGTTCAAAAGAAACTATGGTCCCTTGAGACACAAAATAAATCTAGATACAAGCATTTCTGCATCAATAAATTGAATGAATGAATTTGTATGAAATGAGCCGTGTAATTAAAACTTCTAGGGTACTTCTTGTGGAACTACAGTTATGAATTTTGGCCAGAAGTGGGCACTTACAATCTGAAAAGTAAAAAATTGATTGGTTGATAGGATATGAAAAAAATATTAACAGCACATACCTATTTGTAGTTAATTAGGTACATATGGAATGAATGCATGTGCCCGTAAACTTAAATTTGTTAACTTTTATAAGTTGTACTTTCTGTTTGGAGGATCCTTAGAGAGTGTAGGGGAGCAATAAGAGAGGATATCCCCAAATTCCTGTGAGAACAAGTTCTTGTTCAAACGGGACGTATATTGTATTCTTCATTTTTATACTTTTTGACCCTAGTTTTTATACGAGCATATTCTATAGCGTCCGTTCAGGTTTTTTTCGTTACTAATTACTTTTTTATTATTCTTTTAGGTCAACACATATCCGAGGTATTCTCCTAACCTCCACGTCAATAGTTGGAATATCAGGCACATTGTTAGTTTACTCAGTGGTACCATACGTGACTTATGTAGAAACTGGATACATAGCGCTAGCTATAAGTATAGCTCACGTTATAGGTTTATTTTTTATACCTGAATCTCCTGTCTATTATGCAATGAAAGGTTAGTATTAGATATGTTTATATTATCCTGTAAAAATCATGTACATAAAGCAGGCAGACAGAACTTGTATTGAGGCACTTCATTCCTATTTAGAGTGGAGGCATTACTTGTTGAGTGGAAGAAATCAACGCCAACAAAAACTAATTGTTTTTTATTTAACGATGTGTCAGATAGCAATTATAAAAAATAGCAATTAAAATCAACATCATCATCAATCAATTATTTTCAGACAAAGACATTACAGCCACAAAGACTCTCAACTTACTCGGACGATCGGGAGATGTAGAGAAAGTACTTGAAACTTTTGCTAATAAAAATAAAGGATCGAACAAAATCAAAGATTGGATCGAAATATTCACTATAAAGTCGAACAGAATGTCCCTATTCATTACATTTACTTTGGGAGCTTTTCAACAGACTAGCGGAGTAGCTGTTGTTTTGTTTTTTGCGACTACGATATTTAATTTAGCTGGTTCCACCATAAGGTCGGACTTAGCTACTATCATAATTGGAGTTACCAGATTGGTGTCTGGTCTTATAGCTCCAGCATTTGTTGAAAGATCTGGGAGGAAGATTTTGTTATTGATCTCAATGGCAGCATGTGCTGTTAGCTTGGTATGTTTTTTTAAATATATTTATCTTCTGCAGGGTCACCTTTTAGTAGGCAGGGAATTTTTGTGTTGTGTTCTCTCTTTCTTTCTCCAATTAAGGATGTAATAGTGCGAGATGACAATCAATTTTAAAATTTTACACAATCATCGTTATTACAAATTGTGAGGCTTCTTGGAGTTGACTTCTCTATACACATAAAACAGCTAATGCCAATAATTTATATTTCTAATTCAGAATATATACAGGTTGGAATTGTCAGCACCACTATAAATGAAACCACAGTTTTAACTACTCCATAAAAGCCTAACATAATTCAGAAAAAAAAATAATTCCCAAAAATGAAAAGTTATTTTTTTCAAACAAAATAAATAACAAAATTATCGTTTTAAAATAAAACGCCATTTGTAAAGTATAAAATAGGCACGCACACACTTACCTGTCAAAGCGACAACGTCGCACACTTATGTGTGCGTCACACGAAATACAAGTATGGATAAAAATCGTGAAATGACAAAAAAATCTTACGTCCTAACTGTTGAGGTACATTGATTATTTTTTTTAATTCTGGGTTTGAAATATTTTACCCTTACCCTATATGCAGTTTCAGTAAAAGGAGCACTGCCTCTTCCACCCTGTATATGTAAATATAAGTTATTTTTTTACAACTTTTATATTTTAGTCGATGCTGGGATTGTACTTTTATTTGGATAGAATAAAGAGCCCTTCTATAGAGTCAATTGGATGGCTACCTCTGGTTGCACTCATTGTCTATTTCTTTTGTTACGAGGCTGGTAAGAATTGATTTTAAACTATAATTAATATTTTATATTTCTACACATCCAGTATTTAGCCAAATAGGTACGAAAAACCGTTGTTTCAATGTATTTTGTCAGAAATAATAGTGCAAAAGCATTTTTCATTTCTCTCACATTTTACTGCACGAGACATTACTTGGCGTAAAAAAACGATGTACTTTGTATAGGTATGCTATGACTATGAAAGCAATAAAATAAAATATTAGCATATTAAGAATTGAAATACATTTGTATAATAAATGTAAAGAAAAAACTACGAAGTCAGTGATACAATTTTTAAACAGAAATAATCCTACAGAAATGAATATTGTTGAATTTGTATGCTGAGGCACTGCATTGTTCTCGTAAATGAAATTGCTTTAGATCAAAGATTATTTTTATATACGTGCAGACATTCAAATTATTTTTAAAATTATCTTAATATGCAAATTCTTAATTGGATTTTATTATTTTTAGCACTATTATTTTTATAACACTTTGTGATAATTGTAAGCCTAAGAGAAACCATTATCACTCTGTTGTTTATTTTTAATAATTAATCATATTCTTTATTTCTTATATTTTTAAAGTGTTATTCCGCACTTAGAAAAGCAAAACACTTTTTAGAAAATATATCAAAAATTTTATCTTACTAAATTTTTTTTATGTTATTACTTCTTTGTAGGGAGATATTTACCAATTTCCGCTACAAAAAGAATTAAATAAGTTATAACAAGCATATAAGAATTTCGACGTAGCTATATACAAGAGGCGTGGGTTCAAATCCCGCTATATTATTTTGTTTATGTTTCCTGAAAAGTAGGTATTTAGTATTTTTATGTTTTCTAGGTTTTGGAACTATACCAAACGCAATCGTGGGTGAGATGTTCAGGGCCAATGTGCGTTCCAATGGATCAGCTTTAGCCATCACCCTTACTTGGCTAGTTGGGTTTGGATTGACAACTAGTTTCACAACCATGGTGGATGTACTGGGGGGCGACGTCACCTTCTGGCTATTCGGAGGTTCCTGTATATTAGCGTTTCTTTTTACCTTTTTCTGTTTACCGGAAACAAAAGGAAAAACTTTGAATGAAATACAAGATATGTTAAGCTAATTTTAATAGAAATTACATGTATAGTATATAAATCATTTTACAAGATTAGAATAAGTTGAGGTTATTTATTGTGCTAACGTTATTTATTGTTTTGTATATATTAGTTATTTATTGTATTTAATTAAATATATAATTTATTCTTATTTAAGATAATAGTGAGAATATTTTTTAACTACGTTTTTAATTTTTTATGCCATTAAAAATTGTACCTAACAGAAGTCATTATTGTACCTGCTGATTTACACACGATTATTTACCTCAAACATTTTAAATACAAATACTCTAGATTTTTATAGGATGAATTGTTAACATGGGGTAACAAAAAAACAACATAAAAATTTAAAAATAAACAAAAAGGTACAATAAGGTTGCCTTATTGCTTTAAGCGAAGATGCCTGGAAGAGGAAATCTTTAAATAATGAATTGCATAAGTGTGGATACCACACATAATATAGTAGCTTATAGCCTTCTTCGTTAAATATCTATCCAATGGAGACAATGTAAAAAAAATCAATTCACATCAGTAGTTCCCGAGATTAATGCGTTCATCGAAACAAACATTCTGCCTTATAAAATAATAACTTTAGATTTTCAACAGGTGCGATAAGTATATTAAACTTAGAATTAAAATAACATATAGAATTTTAAATTTGTAGAGTCTTTTTATGTCTTTATTTTCATTTCAAATTATTGGGCCTTACGCAACAACAATTGTTCTAGGTCACGATTACCAAAGCGATTGTTTCGATGATACTAAATAATTACTTTGCTTAAGAACATAACAAGACTTACATAAAATATTAATTAGAAAATCTTTTTAAAAACCAGATTTCTAGATATCTTTTGGCGTATTATATTTGTGTAAAAATTAGTAATTCGTCCTGTTTTTACAACGGCCATTTTGGATTGGACAATAATTATATGTAATTTCATTGTCATCAGAGCTAAAAATTAAAAATATAAATTTAAATAAAATATTTAAAAAAAACGTTATATATTATTTAAATGAAATAAAAATTTTGCCCATGACGTCAATGCATTTGTATTATTACGCTTATAGAAGGGAAGACATGTAAAACCAAATGTAACCAATTTTTTACTTTTCCGATTGTAAAGACTCTCCTCGTTCTCCACTTTCTGCGCAATTATCGAGACATTGTGTTCTTAGTTCTGGCCAGGCCACGCCACATTTTGGAATACATGGCTTTGAGTCTCCTTATCTAATTACGATTTTTTTTAAAAAAATGGGGGGGTTGATAAAGAACGAAGCTAGCAATAATTTCGTAATACGACGTGGTTGCTTAGCAAGTTCATTGATAACTTTTAGAGAAAGTGCATATGATTATGAAAATGTAAAGAATTAATTAATATTTATTTATTCTAATCACCTACCGATATAATTTTAATCATTTATTAAGGCTATTTAAATATTTTACTAGCTTTACGTATTCCGTATAGAAGGGAAGCCAGAGGGAACTTAAAGTGAACATAGTTTTAACCCCCTTGCCAGACACACCCCTAAATTTTAATAACTTATGAGTGCCTTAATAAGAGCAAACACCGATGGTACTGACATCGGTTAATTAAAATTAATAATAAATCCTTCTTGGTGCGATTTTTGTCTATTTATTAGGGCACTTGTAATTTATTTGGGTTTAAAATGAATAAAATTGAAAAACACGCGCAACGTGAACAAAAACTTGTAAATGATCATGTTTCACTATAGTATTATCAACAATTTTCTCAGTTCCATCAAATCATGCGCAAGAATCGAACTCGTGGCCACAAAAATTTTATTAAACATCTCCTAATCTACAAATAAATAGCAAATTTGCAAAATATAATAACTTTTGTAAACAAATATTTTTTTTGTCGAATGTGTATAGCTTTAGGTTTGCTATAATCAGCACATTTTAATTGTGTTATTAATAGATATTAAAATTTGCACTTTATATTCGCTTTAAATAAAGAAAGAACTGCATATGTTAAACGACCTCAAAACCGGTAGATATATCATTCTTTTTACTTACAATTACTTGTAAAATTGTTAGTATTAAAAGTAACTAGAGTATAGAAGGTGGATTCGACAAGCAATATTTGCTTCAAATTTTTTTTTAAGTTAAGTCGACTTAGTAGTTTTTTTTTATATTTATTTACTGGACCATTTTAAGTGCAATTTGTTTGACATGAATAAATACATTAGAACTCAAATTCTTATAGTTGCGTGTGGTGAGTATTATTTTTTATTCATTTTTTTAAATATAGGTTTAATTTTTAAAGTAGTAATTTTTTATACAGTGTATTTTACTTACTTGTGATTATAAAATATATTTTCTTTTTTTTTGCAAATCGATTTTCCACTCGCTTTTTTGTAAATATAAAAAAAAGTATTAATAATGAAGAAGAATATTATTACTATTTTATATTTAATAATACTATAATTTATATAGTGTTTTACAAAAAGAAATATTTTTATCGGTATTTTTTTTAGGTTCAGGCTGGATTCTGCACATAGTAGGGTAGGCAGAGAGAACCAAGGAACCTAATGTTAAGGCAGTCTGTTCTGATTACATTTCTGTTATGCACACACACATTGCGTGTTGAGTAGCGGAATTCAACGCCGCGTTTTGCCTGGTTACCAAAGCGAGGAAATGAAAATATTAAATACTTCATTTCCTCGGGCTGAATAATTAAATTAATTTATTGAGCATCATAAAAAATGCTAAAAAGTGGTATGAAATTTAATTTATCAAGCGGTCAATTAAATTTTATTCATTCGTAGTCATTGCATTTAGATAATTACAACAATAATTAATTTTATAAATGGATATTTAGTTTTACTTTCGAGCGGAGTATAAAAAATTGAACGTAGCGGGATTAGAACCCGCGCCTCTTGGAAACCGTCTAAGCTCTCTAACCGCTAAGCCTAAAAAAAAATAATTTATGGCTTAGCGATCAAAGCACTTTGAAAAAAGTATTTTTCTTTCCTAAGTGTGGAATAACACTTTAAAAATAGTTAAAATGCTGTTTATGCTTCATATCAATGAAGTGTTGCAATTTCGCTGTCAACCGCACGGGCGATGAGTTTTATATTGGACAGGCTAATAACTTTCGAGCTGAGGACGAAGAGTGGAGAGTACAACTTGAGTCTGTTATCGAGTGCTAGGAGCAGGTCTCTGTCAACCAGGATTGGAATAGACGTAATTTGGTCCTTATACTTTATGTACATACAAATTTGCTAGTATATCGATAAATTTGGACTCATTCCTCTCCGTAATATTGCAAGTATTGGGATTCTTGCAGGACTCATTCCTCTCCGTAATATTGCAAGTATTGGGATTCTTGGAGGAGTCATTCCTCTTCGTATTAGTACAAGTTTTGGATTTTACACATATTAAATGAGGCCTAGTTAGCCAATTTGGATAGCAATGCCAAATTGGCTTTAAAAAGGTCTGGATATTGTACAGGTGATGCAGTATTTCATATTAGGCATAGATTATTGCTTTTTAAGGCTTTTTATTATGCCTTGATATGGAATACTATATCCACTTATGGTCAGGGGCAGTATCAGTTACATCCATTATGTATTATGTAAATTTTTACTTATATTTAATTGATTTAAATAAAAAGCCCCTATGAATTTCTTGCGTCGGTTCTTCTCAGGTCTGAGGCATTATCTTTAGTAAACTAGTGGTAAATTTATTTGATGTCCAAAAAATAAGGCATATAATTTCTTATTTAGAATAAAATATTTGAGTTTGACTTTGAATATTACTGTCACTCAAGAAAAAATTAAGAGGTAATTCAAAATGCGTCGTTGAGTTCTGCTACTAATACACAATATCCCGAATTCCTACAGAAATCTGAAAACGAAGTGATTAGATTCTCTCTGTCTATCCCACTTTGGCGTGGTACAGTGTCAAAATAAAAAAAATCTACTTTTGCCTTTCCCGCAATGGGGCTAAAAACGTAAACTTTTACTTTGTTAAAATGAATATAATATCATAGTGAACAAATATAGTGATATAACCCGCTTTACAGTCATCTTTGACAGTGTTTTATAATAATTGTGACATAATGTAAAAAATATTTTCAATAGAAATAACATATTAAATATAAAAATATAATAACGCGGAAGGGTTTGTAAGTGCAGTAAGATCTCCGGAACTACATGAAAGCTACATTTCTCAGTAGTGCTATAGTTTATATACCTAATCAACTTCACGCTGCATCCCGCACACAGCAGAGTAGGCAAGGAACTCCGTGTTAAGACACTCCGTTCCCCACTTTCTGCCGAATTCTGGAGGCTTGAATGGCAGAATTCAATGCCGCGCTTTGCCTCGACACCAGAGCGAAGAAATGGAAATATAAACGTAAATAAATATTTCACTTCCTTGATGGGGATCCCACCCACAAACGTCCCGTTACAGTCACACCTTATGGCCGCTGCGCCATGACGGCTTTAAATTTTAAATTTTCTATATTCGCACAGCAAACGTGATGTCGAAAATTTTGGTCCTCTTTTCAGTCAATATAGGACAATTCATAGATGGCTACAGCGTGGGGTGGTCGGCGCCGATTATACCAAAACTTCAAGATCCAAATGAAACTCCTTTACCCAACGTTATAACAGATTTAGAAGCTTCTTGGATAGGCTCTTTATTGTACGTCGGAGCTATTGTAGGTAAGTTCATTGAACATCTAGTGAAAGAACCCTCTGTTCTTTTCTTTTCATTAATATAAACAACCGAAAGTGATGGAACTATACGTCGCGTGTTAGGTGAACGAAATGGTTTTAAAAATTTTTATAAGTAGGTAGGAAGTAGAAAGAAACTGATCGTTGTATATGAAAAATATATTAGAAAATATATTTTTGGGGACTTTCAACAGATATAAAATATGTAAATGTATACATATTTAATAGCAAAAAAAATAATAATCTAATTTTTAAACGGATTAGATAAAAATAAAAGGCATATGTTGCTATTAAAACATTTTTAAGGTTCTTTACATTTCATATTTATTTGAAGGTGGGTTGAAATGTTTATTTGCATATAAATACCCTATTACCATATTGATATGAAAAAGTGATGGAAATACAAATTAGACCCATGTTTGTTTTGTTCAAATTCATGCCATTTTCTTTCATTAAACGTGTCATTGTAACAAACAATATGTTATACATAAATAAGTAAATAAAAAAATATGTGAATGTTTTCATAGTGTTACTATGTTGTGATAAATATTATATTATCAATTTTATTTTATTAAGTCCTATCGTCTTATCCTCAGTAAAAGTTTTTTTCGTTTTAATTTTTAACTTTACGCTTTCCTCACACAGAAGGGTAGGCAGAGGGAACCTGGGACCTACTGTTAAAACACGTTGTTCCTACGCTTCCGTTCTCCATTGCACGTCGAATTCTTGAAGTAATACGTGCTGAGGAACTCAACGCCGCGATTTGCAAGCAAGAAAACTTTAAATATTTCATTCCCCCAGATGGGAACCAAGCTCACAACTATCGCGCTTGCAATCACACACTTGTGCCAACCAGCCACCCCTGCGCCAACACGGCCTCAAAACCTCTATTTTCGTTAAACAAACTAATTCTAGTTTCCAAGGTATAATTCAATAATTTATCTTGTTTCAGGGCCATACATCCCAAGCTACCTGTCAAATATTATTGGTAGGAAGCCATGTTTGTTCCTCGGAGGTTTCTTGAATCTGATCGCAATAATACTCATAGTGTTCACCAGCAACGTAGCGATGGTGTTCGCGGTTAGAATAATAAGTGGCTTGGGAATGGGCATGGTCACAGTCAGCAACCTCGTGTATGTTGGGGAAATTTCGTAAGTACATGTGTTTGGAGTTTGCGGGAAAGTTCTGTTTTTTTTGTTCAGTTGTTTGTAGCTTTATGAGTTTGCGGGAAAGATCTGTTTTTTTTTGTTCAGTTTTATGTAGCTTTATATGTGTTGTGTAAGTGAGAATAGTAAGTTAGTGATGATGGCGACTACTTGTTGTTAATCTGAGCTGTGTCTGCTGCTGCTAATCTGAGCTGATCGGTATCAGTTGGAATCAAATGCAGTAGGAACCTAGTGTTCGAACACTCTGGTCCTCAACTTTTGACGAATTCTCAAGACATTGCGTGTGCGCAAGGCAATGGCGGGACTCAACGTCGCGCTTTTGCTTTGCTACCAGAGCTATGAAAATATTAATAAATAATTATTCATTCTCCCGAGTGGGTATCGAAACCACTACCCTTGCATTATAGTCCCACGCTTGATCCCCCACACCACGGCCGCCGACGGCCACTAATTGTATTTTTAATTGGGAATGACTCTTTAAAAATGGTGTATATGCATGTATTGTATTATTTTTGTTTATTACACTGATAATTTAAAATAAAGTAAATTGTTAATTAAATTTTATTCATTGTATTCGTTAAATGGTTGGTTACACTACGCTAGATGTTTTACGCCTGTAGAATTTTGGATGCCTTTTTAATCTTCTCATATAATGTGTGAAATATTTTTTATGCCTATTTTCAAGTAATTGAATGGGACATTTGTATAATACATATGAATGGAAGGGGTGGATTGGTTTTCAGTTATAGCATAAAAAAAAGGCAGATGGAACCTATTGTTAAAATACTCTCCGCTATCCATACAATTTTCAATATATTACTTAAGATAATGACTATATAATAAATCGAGAGTGCCAGAACGTACCTCGCCTCGAACAACCACGCCTCGTCTTGTGATCAGAGCGAGGAAAAAATATCTTACAATTAGTAAGATATTTTTCGAACAAAGCGAATCGAACCCACAACTGTCATGTTAACAGTCAGAGCTGTTGCGTCACGACGATCTGTATTATGTATTAATAATTAGGTGTATAAAAAAGAAAAAATATACTCTTCTGTTCAGAAAATTTATTCCTTTTGTCTGATTGAGGACGTACTAGTTACTAATATAAGCATTAAAAATAGGAAGTGGCGAGGCACTATTTCCTACTTAATAGAAAAAATAAATTTTCGCTTTCGTTAAGGCGATATGTTATAATACATTATTGCATCGTTACAGCACTTAATATAATCAAAATTTAACTGAATACACTTATCACAAATTTATTACCTCATTAAATAGATAATACAGGTACTTATATAATACTTATATATTTTATGTATTTTAAATAAAAAAAAACCATATATATAAACGTAAATGATATAAAATTTAAAAGTAGAGCACAGTGTCTGAATATAAGGGCGATGGTTGCTGGGTCGATTTCCACTCATTAGAATGATTGATTTTCAATTCATTGCATTGGTAACCAGACACAGAAGCTGTGTTTCGTTCTGTCAGTCAACACAAAATACCACCAGTCTACCCTGTTATATATACAGCGTGGGGTTAAAAAACCAAAACTTAACAAATTATTATGCCGTTGCAATGGCCTTATAAAGATATTTACAGATAATCATAGATTTATTATAAATTATATTTTAAAAGTCGAATTGATAAATTAAAGTGGAGGTGGACTGGACATATGCTCAGTTGTAAAAAGGAGAAATGGAGTAAACAGGTAACAACTTGGTACCCAAGGGATGGCACTAGGAGCCGAGGACGTCAAATGAGAAGATGGGAGGATGACCTGAAAATGACGTTAGGTCCCCTCTGGATAAGAGTGGAAAGAGTTGGAGGAGGCCTATGCCACAAGGCACACCGAACTGAGAGACCTATTATGAGTTTAAGTGTTTTTTTAGTTATAAATGTGCAAAATGTCACAGTTCGGAAATAAAAGCTTATATATTTTAAAAGTGCAATTATTGGGTTTATTGCTGGATATTCTCCACATAATTCCTTTCCGATTCGGACAGATATTTTTATGTAATTTGAATAAAAAAATATTGTAATTTAGAATTCATATTTATTTCATATATTTTCAGTTCAACAAATATTCGAGGAATACTTCTTACATCTACTTCCATTGTGGGTATTTCCGGTACCCTAGCAGCGTATGCGGTGGGCTCCACAGTGTCTTACGCTTCAACAGGCTACGTGGTTTTGGTTATAAATATTGTACACGTTATTGGTATCATTTTCATACCGGAGTCACCTGTGTACTATGCGATAAAAGGTACGTTATTTATTATTTATTGATAATATATGGATTTTTTGTATACAGGGTGTTTTATTTTCGTGTCGTTGCATAGTATGTGTAACAGAATCCTGATTTGTATAATGTTGGTTTTACTTTCAATTCGGGGGAATGATTATGCTCATAAAATATTTTCGTTTCTTCGATTTATTAAGATCTAGCTTTAAAAAACAGTTTTAATTCTGAATCAGCAATTCCTGAGATTTAAATAAATGTAAATTCTTTACATCAGTAAGACCACCTAGTATGTTATTTCTCCAGGTAAAGAAACAGAAGCAAAAAATACATTACGCTCATTAGGGCGTGTGAAAGACCTGGAAAATATCTTCGAATCAGTCAGAGGAACTACTCCTGACGAAGGCCACAGCTGGAAAGCCTGGATTAAAATATTTACAGTCAAGGCCAATAGAAATTCGCTTTTTATAACTCTAAGTTTGTGTACATTACAACAGTTGAGTGGAGTAGCTGCTGTTTTGTTTTTCGCTACCACCATATTTCAAAGTGCTGGGTCCTCTATAAGGTAAGTTTATTTTAAAATATCATGGATGTAGTGGCGAGTTGAGGCTCTATATCACGCTGTATCCCGCACACAGCAGGGTAGGCAGAGGGAACCTAATGTTAAGACACTCCATTCCCCACTTTCTACCGAATTCTGGAGGCAGAACTCAAAGCCGTGCTTTGCCTTGACAGGAGAGCGAAGAAATGGAAATGTAAAGATTAATAAATATTTCACTTCCTCGAGTGGGGATCGTACCCATGTGTGCAGGATAGGTCGTGAAGCTGATTTAATTTAATATTTTAATTTTTAAAGTTAAAAAGACAACAAATTTTCTTTTTACAATATTAGGCTTAGATTAAGTTTTTAAGATGAACCACACTTATTTCCACTGTTAATTTTTTTTTAAGTAGTACCATTCAAATCTTAAGGACAAAAAATAAACAGCTTAAAAGATCGTTTTCCAGCAAAATCTAATTATGTTAGCTTTCCTTAGTTAATCTTTTCTTAAACAAAATCTTTTTTATATAGCACTATGGTTAACTGCTAAGTGGTTTGAAGAAAATCTTATTCTGAGTTCGAATAAACGGAGACCTCGGAGAGCTTACGAGCTTTACTCTATAATACGAGTTAATATGTAAACTAAATGATAAAGAGAGGATTAATTTCACTGGATCGTTTACGTAGCTGCTGAAGCCGTTGTGGTTCTATAAATCCGATGGCTGTAGGTTCGATTTCCACTCGGGGAATGAAATATTTACATAATATTTTATTTAGTCGTATTTACAAGGCAAAGCGCGGGATTGAATTCCACTACTCTATACGTAACATTTCAAGAATTCGACGGAAAGTTAAGAATAGAAGTGTCTTAATGGGAACGGGGTATATCAACATTAGGTTCCCAAGTTCTCTCTGCCTATCCTCTGCTATGGATACTTGACGCCGGATCACCAGAACCGATAAATAAATATAATTCACTATTGAGTGGGGTTCGAACTCACAACCCTAGAGTTTACGGTAGCCTACTGGTGCTCCTGTGCAACTATGGGTTCAATAATAGATATCAAAAATATTTTTATTTTCTTTAATCAAATCTAAAGGCGTGAATAAATAACGTTTTTATTTCCGTACGCCTTGTCTAAATAGAACACGCATAATTATGTATCATAGCGTTGTTAATGTTAAATAATTAAAAGAATAGCTTCATGTTAATTAATTCGTTAAGATATTACTAAACAAGTTTAAAATACTTCATGGATTTTTCCACTATAAAACAAGAGTCACGTGCGTTCTTTATTTAAAATGCAGTCGTTTTAATTAATTATTTCGTATAATTAAAGTAAATTAGTAGTTTATAATTAAATGTAATGTTATTTTATTTATAGATTAGTAAAACGGTTCTTGAACTTAAAGGCAACGGTTGCTATTCGATGGATCCCTATTTGGAAGAGTGACTCCAGAATATTTCCCAATAAATAAATAGGCTTAAAAATAAATCCAAACTTTTACAGAAAAATATCAATTAGTTCGAAATTAAAGTCAAGGACTTAACCCCCGTCGAAAATATCTCTAGATACGCCAGTAAAAATATCTTACACTTTTGTATTTAAAAACTA
>JAKRZM010001095.1:212794-262525 GCA_036379175.1 Heliconius cydno galanthus | reverse complement strand
AATAGTTTTTCCGGTTTCATATGCTATTATTACTTGACTTTAAATATATTTTTTTCATTTTTTTTAGCTTCACGCTTTATCTCGCACATGGCAGGGTAGGCATAAGGTGTCTGGTAACCTACTTGTAAGACACCCCGTTCCCATTAAGATACCTCTGTTCCCCACTTTTCGCGGAATTCTGGAGGCACTGGGTGCTGAGTGGCGGAACTCAACGCTGCGCTGTGCGACGTCACCAAAGCAAAAACATGAAAATATTAAATATTTAATTCCTTCCATCGAATGTGGGAATCGAATCTACGCCCGTCGCATTTACAGTCGCATCCTTAGGCCCCTGCGCTAAGACGGCCTCTTTAAATAAATTTCTTAAAGAAGATGACGATAAGACAAAGAAGAAATAATAACAGTGTCAGTTTAATATTACGAAGATTTACGTGAATTCAAATAACGCCTTCGCTTTGTAATATGCTTGCAACATAGGAAATAGGCTTTTAAAACGATCCCTACAGCGATAAATTTAAATTTAGCATAACATAACTTATGAGTTTTATAATAAGTTTCTGCGTTTTACTTAAACTTCTATTATATGTATTTACTTTTACAGTAAATATGTTTTTTTTTGTTTGTTTAGGCTGCAAGAACCTAGTGTACTCCACTTCAAAACAATTGAGTGACTAAACTCAAAGATTTGCTTTGTTTTACAAGAAAAATACTATGAAAATAATACTAATAAAATATAGTAATTTTATATTTAACGGGGAGATTAGTGTCAAATTATCTTTATTTCATTTTTAAGCTGAAAACTTATTTTAACCTAACTTTTTCGGGCTTTCAGCCTATAGCAACATATATTCATGAATGAATTTTAAAATTTTCACACCAAACGGCTGCCATCAAAAGATTCAAAGGAATAAATCTGTTTAGCAAACAAAATCTAGCTTTGTCAAAAACCAGGTCTTGTTTCTGCGGTTTCAAAAATTCCACCTAGCATTTGTTTCTGCCCAACTCTTCCGGAATGCCCGATCTGAATTTATAACTGCGGCACACTGACCACTTGTTGGATGAATCCATTTTATTCATATTGGCAACACTTTTTGAAATATGAATATGAATTTTTAATGTTTATTTCCATTTCTTTGCTCTGGTGTCGAGGCAAAGCGCGGCGGTGAGTTCCGCCACTCAACACGCAATGTCTCTGAAATTCGGCGGAAAGTAGGGAGCCGAGTGTCTTAACACTAGGTTCCCCAACGCGTTTATAATTTAGTTATTTGTAAGATAGCTTTCAAAATGTCATTTTTTTATCAATTTCTTTCTGTAAAAAAACATTATCAGTTACTACATATTGCTCTAATAAGACAGAGCATAGCGTTGAATTACGCCACAGAACAAGTCATGGTTCGATTTCGTGTGCGTCGTATTGTTTCTTAATTCCTTTTTCGTATTTTTGGATTTATTTATCATAGGATAAATATAAGATTATAATATTTGACATTACTTGCCTTTCAATAAAAAGAAAGTATTTCATTATTTGGTTTATATTTTCATAAAATTGGGATTTGCTTCTTCCTCTAAGGATAGGTCAAAGGCAAGCCAAGAAACATTCTTGGGGCATATCTTTGTGAACTATGCCAATATTATATTTTGTACCAAATTCTTTAAATAGCATCTTTTAGCATACAATTGAATGTTGTTGAAAATAGCGTATTAACAATATTTTTTTTAGTTTCACGCTAACTATAACTTGCTCTTAGCAAAGTAGGTAGAGGGAACCTAGTGTTAACAGACTACGTTCCCATTAAGACGCTTCCCGCTTGACGCTTGTTTTTGGAGACATTGTGTGTTGAGTGGCGGAATTCAACCCTCCTAATTGCCTTGTTACCTAGATATATGCATATACATATATATTTGTAAGTACTTAAATGTACGAGACGCAGCACCACTCTCCCACAGCTATATTAAATGAATAAGTAAATTAACATATTATGTTAGCATTATTTGAAATTACAAAGCGTACAAATTGAATTTATAATATAAATAATATTTTATAGTCGTATAATTTCATAAAACTAATCGAATGGACCGTCATTAAATATTTATATTTGTAGAATACGCCTCGGGCCAGGTGAATTAATTTAGAAATAATGAAAACAAGTGGATATTGAATATATTATGGTAAATATATGTTTGATTTTTGGTTGAGAAGTATTAGTAGTAATAATAAATGCAATTAAATATTTTTTGATAATGCTATAATAAAAATGTTTATAACTATAATACGACAACTGGCAAACTTGATTACTGAAAGGCCAGTAGAGGCTCAGTGGTTGTAAAGGTTGTGGATTCTAGTCTATGTAATATTATAAAGTATTGAGTACATTACTGTAAGGTTTAATTTTATACATTTAGGTAGTTTTTGGCATAAAAGAGTCAGAAACATTTGTGCTTCTCGACAAAAAAATTTCAAATCTTCACCATGTATCCTGCACTGCTATGTGTAGGCAAATAGAACCTAGTGATAAAACTCTCTTACCGCCTAATTTTCGAGACATTGTGCTTTGTCTTATTATCAGAGCGAGTACGTGAAAATATTCATCCTTCCAAGTGGGATTGAACCCATAACCATCGCGTTTACAGTGTAAAACTGTACCACGAGGGCTCGATAATATCAAAATATACTTAAATAATCAAAATAATACCTGTATCTTTATCTCCAATGAACACGAATTTCGCAAGCAAAAACCACCGTCTGTTTTTATTTGATGGATTGTCCTCTCACCAAAATTAAGTTGGGTCGAGAATTAAGCTATCCGTTTCAAGAGGCGCTTAGCAGCGGAGATACAATTGATTGGATGTTGTGAAATATTTTTCGCTATATGAATAAATATTAGATGCCATCTGGCTCAGTTGTTTTGTATTTAGCTAAATATGGTGATTGTGGGTTCAAATTGATCTCAGAAGAATGTAGATTATTTATTTAGGCTAAAGGCGATGTCAGTCAGTCAGTGCATAAAGTCACCAATCAGAAACTGGAAAATTTAATAATTGTTATTTCCTCATTCTAAATAATATTTTGAGTGACATTAATAGTGAGATTCCTGTAACAATATATTTTATATATCAATTTTATTTACATATTTTATAAGCTCATCTAAACTATTAAGTTAAACACATTACAAGAATTCAAATACAAAATTCGAACAAAAAATATCTTCAAAGAAAAGAGCTACAAAGACTCACTAGCGTTAGCAAAAATATAATGCCATCATCGAAGGACCAAAAGATCCAGCAACTTTATTGGGTTGGCTTCAAACCAATTTTTATAGAGCGACATTAGTAGAGCGATGCGATGCTTGTTCTATTGTATAGGTTTTGTTATAATTGTACTACATTGTCAACTTACGTATTGTGTTTTTAGTTCTATTTCTTTTTTTCTGTTACGCTTCTGCGTTATTGACCACAGAGAAATTAGTGATAAGACACACCGTTCTTTACGTTTTGCCCAATTTTTCAACACGACAATGATTTCGCAGTGAAACATCCTTGTGGATTCGATCCTCATTTGGTGGACGCGTTATTTTCATTTGACCGCTTAGACAAGCGGCGCCGTTGAATTCCACTAGGTTTTCTTTTTTTTTATGTACCTATTAAACGTAAAGCTGACACAAAAAATCAAAAAGCCCCACACCAAGTTGCTTAAAAATTCCATCAGCTCCGAATCGCTTGGGTAAGCTTTTTTAATTATGGCACATGTAAAAACGAGCTGTAATAGCAGTATGTGGAAACAAAATTACAAAATACTGAATTGCAAAATGGTGATTTTGTTTTTTTTTTTGTCGTTTTAAAAATAATGCTGCCAAATGTTTTATGATGTATGCTTTTAATTTTTACTTAATTTTTACGAGTATTTCAAATGACTTATATTTCTTTAGTTTTACGCTTTATCCTATATATGGCAGGGCAAGCAGATAGAGCCTAGTGTTCAGATACTATGTATTCAGCGCCGTGTTGAAGTGTTTTCTACTATTATATTAAAATAAAATCAGGAGCATCAAGGAACAGACCCTGGCAATAAAAGCTGGGACTAATGTCATGTAGAATAAGAAGTAATACTAGTAATATTGTAGAGCAAAGGGTAAACCATATTTACCCTAATAATATTTACCCTAATAACTTAATTGGTATTAACACCTTGTCACTTTGACCGATATAGAATTAGGATCTTTACCTATGGCTTGTATGGGGATATTATTGATAAACGTTATACCGTAGTAATAGTATTTGAGATAAGTGTAGGTTCGAGGTTAAGTACGTTTGTGAAGCAAATATATGTGATATGAAAATTGAGAGGTATTAGTAAAAAATATAATTTCGTTAAGAATATTTAAATTTGAGAAAAGTGGCGCAGGGGCACAGAACGTGACTGTAAAACCAACTAGTTCTGGGTTCAATCTCCATTCGAGGAGATGAAATATTTGTTTAAATTTATATTTCCATTTCTTCGTTCTAGTGTCGAGGCAAAGCGTGGCGTTGTGTTCCGCCACTCAACACGCAATGCCTCCAGAATTCGGTAAAAGTGGAGAACGAAGTGTTTTAACTTCCCCTGCCTGATTCTGAAGTCAATAGTTCCAGTGAACTAAGCCGTTTTGAGATGCAAATCTACCTATACTCTGATAGGTTAAATAAACCAAACGGTTCTAATGCGTCTACATAGAATACGTGTTACTTTGAACCGGATGTTTTTGTTTTGAAACACTTATACAATGTTGTTCATTAACAATTGAGATTTAAATTGTTATTAGTTTAAATTATTTATAAAGTTTGAAAGTTGACGGGATCGTCTAGAAGATAAAAAAAAGATGTCAATTGTTTAAATGAACCTAAGTAATAATTATTTTTCTTAGCTGTATGCATTATCTCGCCTATAGCCGAGTTAGGAAATGAAAATTTTAAATATTTTCTTTCCCCCGAGTGGGAATCGTACTCACAATCGTCGCGTTTACGATCGTAACCTTGTGCCCTTGCTCCAATGACGTCCTCTAAAGTTTCATATAGCCTTTACTTGCGGATTAATTGTTAAATATAAATTTAACAGTAGTACATACAATTGCTCGAGTTTCTACTATTTACGAAAACAATAATAAAAATGTATGAAAAAAAAAAGAAATAAAGAAATAGGTAAAGAAATATTTGGTTAAAGAAATATAACCTTTTATTTACTTAAGATAATTTATTCCACTAGACTTAAGAAATCATTCGTAGTAAGCGATAGCCATCACGGTCTATCAGCGATTTTGGTACTCTCGATATACGTAGCTCAACTACTCCACTCGACGAGATGAAATATCAACTACATATTTAGAGTCCTTGTTAGATGATTTAGTAAGGAATTAGATATAGAAAAATGAAAATTGGTGTAGCGGTAAACCACCATGATTGTAAACGACAGTAGTAGGTTAGAACGACACTCGGGGGACGGAATTACTCTCTGAATAACTCTTTTAAGGAGATAAACTACGGGGTTAAGTTCCGCCACTCGACATTCAATGTGTCGAAAATTTTGTGTAATATGATAGAGTGTGAAGCTAAAAGAAAATCAAGTAATATAATTTGTAATTTATCTAATACATACACAAATTGCTTACAGCGTAGATTAAAACAAAGAAATTTTCTTAGACTTCCAAATGCCATGGACAACTTACCTATAGTTACTTAGACTAAAATAACCAGACAAAGTCAGAAAAAAACTAATATATCATCTGTATTTAGTCTTCTATATAATTAATAGTTCCACTAACTACTTAGTAAAGAGATCCTTCACAAAGGTCCTTTACCATTTCGTAATAGGTAATGCCTATAATCTAAGAGTTGGCACCTCAGTCCTCCCTCGACGGTCGTGGCGAACGGACGTGCTTAACAGCTTACCGAGGAATATATTGATAAAGAAACTTCGTTTAAGCCGTGCTGTGTTGTGCCTGTGTTTGTAAACGTTGGATTTTTCTTTAAAATATAATTGTCTTTTTTTAGTAATCTAGTGGAATATTTTTCGTTTGGTTTTTGGTGAGTATTGTTTTTTGTATCCATGTATTTTATCATTAATAAAAATATTTTTATTGGTAATAGAATTAATTACATATTACTGAAATATATATTTTTATAATCTTCATAATATTATGTGGAAATATAAACGATTAAATCGTACTTTATCAATCATTACTTATATTAAATGTTAGGAATTATAATGATAGATCTTATTTCTTTTATTGAACTCAAGCACTGAATTAGAATGTATGTATAAATAAAATATACCTATATATCGAACTTTTTTTAGCATTGCAATTTGAAATATGACACCATAAAAATACATAACCAATAAAAAAAATATTTAAGAATTTCATTTTTTCTTATAGACGTATTAGTGCTCTCTCTCTCTTCTCTCCCCTCATAATTCTAAGTCCAGTAACTTCCGCCATATATTTGAACAAAATTCTGAACATTTTTTATATAAAAAATAATAATCATAGTGGTATAATACTTAGGGATGATTTAAAATAGTCAATAACCAATATCCATAACCTTTTTTAAAAACAATTTTCGTTTCAAAATTAATTATTCAATATTTATATTTTTTAAAAAGCAAAAAAAAAACAATACCAGTATAAATTATATTTCTTACTCACAATATATAATTACATTTTCTTTTATAAAATTAAAAAGATTTCCATCATCTTGCTGGCAACCTCGAGGGACGAAAATGTTGGGCTTCGGGTCCGTCATTATTCAGTTTAATTATTTTCCTTGAAATATTAATATCTTCTAAGTTTCGCCCGCCATGAATCAAGGTATTATATCATTAAAGAGCCTGAGCTTTACTATATAATGAATACTAGGCTAGATTAATATTAAATTATGTTATGTAATATGAGGCCAGTCGTGGCGTAGGGGCACAAAGTGTCACTGTGAACGCGACTGGTTCTGGGTTCGATCCGCACTTGAGGAAATGAAATATTTATTTAAATTTATAGTTCCACTTCTTCGCTCTGTTGTCGAGGCAAAGCACGGCGTTGATTACCGCCATTCAACACGCAATCCCTCCAGAATTCAGCGGAGATTGGGGAACGGAATGTCTTAACACTAAGTTAGCTCTGCCTACCTTACTGTGTGCGGGATACAGCGTGAACCTAAAAAAAATCTATGACTTAATTGTTTTCAAATGAAATTCGTATTTGTGTTTCTCCTCTTGATAATATTTTAATAAATACATTGTTTTGTTTATAAACATTGTATATATTAACATAATATGCATATTTTAAGTTCGAATTGACCAAATACAAGCGTATGTTGAAAAGCTTATAACCAAATTAAATCAACTGGTTCATAACGTATACTATTATAATATCTATGTAGATATTATAATAATCTTCTTATTTTAAAACATAAATAAACCTTCTTTGCCATAAAAACCATACAAAATGTACTGTACCCAGCGAAAGTGTCCTCACTGTCATCAATACATATTCAACCTAACAGAGTTTATAGTGTCCACCACAAATTGAACATAAGCTGGGACGGTCCCTGAGGGTTCAACATTTAACTTACAGTCCGCTTCGCGCTTAATCTTTGGAAAAATAGGGAAAATCTATTCCCATTTTCCCTTCGCTACGAATATAATTTAGTTTTAGCTAGGTCTATATATATTTTTTTCACGCTTTATCCCGCATACAACAGTATAGGTAGAAAGAAACTATTTTAAAACGAAGAGAAGGGAGTGCCTTCTTCGTTTTAAGGTCGCTTGAGGCATTGTATGCAGATTGGTGAAATTAAATGCCGCACATTATTGTATCAGAGTAGGATAATTAAAATATTTAATTCCCTCGAATAGTCATCGAACCCCGAATCAGAATACTTAGTCATATTGGAGGGTAGTATCGAAGTCCAACGCCAGCTTTTGTTAATCACACTGTAAAATATCATATTAAACCTGAAGTTATTCTGTTAAACTTTCACCGTATTTCGGAAGCATTCCTTGAATTCTATCGGTTCAGGATATTTACACTTGACATTGTGAAATACATATCATATACTCATGATATCTCCACAGTATGAAGTAGTAGGACCTTTACAATAAAACATTATTCACTTTTACGTTATTTAGGTATCATTTATCAATACAAAACAATTCAATTCAATAATTCTTACTTAAGAGCCCTTAAAAAATTACCATAATAAAAAATAGTTTCAATTTTTCGGATCACATAAAAACTTTTTATAAAACACCATAAAATTTTTACAAGAATTTTCATGTAGCTTTACACAAAACTTTAAAGTTTATCTGTAATATAAATCATTTCCGTTTCCCTCCTGCTCTATGTCCTCCTGCTATATGAGTATATATAGAAGAGATCGATACTTTGAACTTATTCCACCGCAAATTGAACTTAAGCTAGCACTGTCCCAGAGGATTCTACTTTGACTTCTAGACGGCAGCGGCATCGGGTTTAATCGGAAGAAAAATAGCTATACAATCGATTTTATTTAGCTCTGCCAAGCTCGACATTTAGTAGAAACTACTATAATGAACATATATTTCAACTAGGTACTTACTATTTTATAGTAATTTCATATTTTTAACCGGAGATAAAGATTTATTTCTTTCTTAGCACCTGACGTACACTGTCGTTGGTGTTAAGGTAAGACTTTTCGTATATACGTTTTATATATGTACTTTTATGCGATATTTGAATAATAGTGTTATTAAGAAAAACTTTATTTTATTACCTGACTATAGCGATGTGTAAAGTAGGGTTATGATTTTGATCGGTATGTATGTATGTATGTTCATTTGTTTCCATGTAGCTTCTAAAATATTTTCTATAATTTGATAACTAAGGTGTCGTTGGAGCGTAGTTATTGTTCGTTGGTTAATATTAAATTAAAGGTGGCGCCCTTTAGACTACAAAAATTGTAAACTTAAAAATAAATAACTGTATTATATTTTTCTTAAAAGTCTTCAGTTAAGATTCTGTAAAATATACAAACTTAAGTTTTCTTCATAAATTTCATATAAAATGTCATTCTTTATTCTAATGTACTTAACTAAACTTAGTTTACAAGCAAAAAAAAATTATTCAAGCAAACTACTTATCATTTTAAATCGTATTATAATAACTTACTGTTGAACTTTTTAGATGAAATAGCATTATACCTAGTAAGTAAAGTTAGTCTTTACAAAGTTATAATGAAATAAGTTTAAGGTATAACATTTACAATTGAAATCGAAATATAATTCTATTAAAATTTTAGCACCATTAACCTTTTTATAGCTTCGCTTTTTTAGCCTATAGGCAGAGAGAGCCTCGAGTTGGAATCAAACCTACAACCTATCTATCAGCGTACCTTTGTGTGGAATACAGCATGAAGCTAAAAAAAAGAAAAGTCCGTATTTATATATTTATAAAATATATATGTATATCTAGTAATTCATAACGGTAAGCAATTTAATATATTTAACATATGGTTATGACATTTAAAAATCTCTTTCAGCCATTGTCGATTGAATTTTTCCAAACAACATTTTTGTTATTCCCATATTCATTGACGCGTATTATTCAATTTTGAATAAAAGGGTATTGCTTAATTTGCATAACGGGTAATCTGTAATAAATTGTTAGTAGCGTATTGTTTTCACTTGGAAAATATATTTATGTCAAGGTGAATGTTCAGTGAATATATGTATTTTATTTCCTCGCTCTGGTAACGAGGTGAAGCGCGGCGTTGAGTTCGGCGGCACGTGGGTAATAAGAACGGAGTGTATTGAAACTATGTTTCCCGATTCAACCTGCCTACCCCGCTATAAGCGGGATAAATAAAGCTATATTATATAGTATTTATTTTTTTATATTCTGTCGAATAATGTGAAGATATAAAATAAAAAATGAGGCCATTTTGTCATAAGCAGCATAGTGGTGTTAATACAGTATAATTGACGTGATTTCTATCCACACCCGGGGGAAGGAATTATTTTTATCTCTCGTTTCTGGTGGACAAAGTGCAGTTTTAATTTCCGCTACTCATCATGCATTAGTGGCGCAGTGAGACATCGTCTGACTGTACGTTCGATGATAGATTACAGGATTTTTTTTACTAAAGAAATCGCCAAAATATTGCAAATTTATTTAAATACATTTTTCGTTATGTCTCAATAATTTCGTATACATGAGTACCCAATAAGATGATAACAACAATTTTAAAATATATACACATTCCCTCGAGTGAGGATAGAACCCACCACTATGTCGTGTACAGACACTGCTCTTCTGCACCTAATGGATAAATAATGACATTTAATTACACATATATAATGTTATTACAATGTAATATTATATACAATCGGTATAGCGGTGCGGTTAACTTCAATTATAACCATTACCATTGAGGTTTGTATCTGCTAACCCAACTAGTGTTATATCTTCCTAAAGTATAGGTAAATTGTATTAATATAATGAAAGCTAATTGTTACTTACATTTCCGCCCACGTGGTCAAGTTAAAAATAATTAAGAGTTATATATAGGATAAATTGCGATTTCTAAGTGCCCGAGCTAACTCTGGCACCAGGTACAATGGGTTACACCAGGAAAGTTGACCTGATGTAATATAGTCATTCNATTCTATTAAAATTTTAGCACCATTAACCTTTTTATAGCTTCGCTTTTTTAGCCTATAGGCAGAGAGAGCCTCGAGTTGGAATCAAACCTACAACCTATCTATCAGCGTACCTTTGTGTGGAATACAGCATGAAGCTAAAAAAAAGAAAAGTCCGTATTTATATATTTATAAAATATATATGTATATCTAGTAATTCATAACGGTAAGCAATTTAATATATTTAACATATGGTTATGACATTTAAAAATCTCTTTCAGCCATTGTCGATTGAATTTTTCCAAACAACATTTTTGTTATTCCCATATTCATTGACGCGTATTATTCAATTTTGAATAAAAGGGTATTGCTTAATTTGCATAACGGGTAATCTGTAATAAATTGTTAGTAGCGTATTGTTTTCACTTGGAAAATATATTTATGTCAAGGTGAATGTTCAGTGAATATATGTATTGTATTTCCTCGCTCTGGTAAGGCAAAGCACAGCGTTGAGCTCCGCCAATCAAGATTCAACATATAATGCCTCGGGAATTCGGCGGCACGTGGGAAATGAAAATATTTTAAAAGGAACGGATTGTATTAAAACTATGTTTCCCGATTCAACCTGCCTACCCCGCTATATGCGGGATAAATACAGCGTGAAGCTATATTATTTAGTATTTATATTTTTATATTCTGTCGCATAATGTGGACATATAAAATAAAAAATGAGGCCATTTTGTCATTAGCAGCATAGTGGTGTTAATACAGTATAATTGACGTGATTTCTATCCCCACTCGGGGGAAGGAATTATTTTTATCTCTTGTTTCTGGTGGACAAAGTGCAGTTTTAAGTTCCGCTATTCATCACGCATTGGTGGCGCAGTGAGACATCGTCTTACTTTTCTTACGTACTTATTACGTTCGATGATAGATTACAAGTATTTTTTTACTAAAGAAATCGCCAAAATGATGAAAATTTGTTTAAATACATTTTTCGTTGTGTCTCAATAATTTTAAAATATATACACATTCCCTCGAGTGAGGAATCGAATCCACCACCATGTCGTGTACAGTGAACAGACACTGCTCTTCTGCACCTAAATGGATAAATAATGACATTTAATTATACATGTGTAATGTTATTACAATGTAATATAATATACAATCGGTATAGTGGTGCGGTTAACTTCAATTATAACCATTACCATTGAGGTTTGTATCTGCTAACCCAACTAGTGTTCTATCTTCCTAGAGTATAGGTAAATTGCATTAATATAATGAAAGCTAATTGTTACTTACATTTCCGTCCACGTGGTCAAGTTAAAAATAATTAAGAGTTATATATAGGATAAATTGCGATTTCTAAGTGCCCGAGCTATTTCTGGTATCAGGTACAATGGGTTACACCAGTAAGGTTGACCTGATGTTATATAGTCATCCTCGAGAAAATCTGTTATTTTTAGCCCAATGTAACAAGCCTTTATGAACGTTTTATCTCGCATATGATAGACTGGACAGACGGAATACTGTATCTAGATACTGAGGCCGTTGCATCGCGGCGCAGGGCCACAAACGTGTGACTGTCAACACGACGGTAGTAAGTTCGATTCGCACTTGGTGAAATATTTAATATTTGGTTTTCTTCGTTCCAGTAACGAATCAAAGCGCAGCTTTGAGTAGAGTAAAAAAATTTATAAAAAAGATACTATATTCTCGACTTTTAACCAGTGACATTCCGTTTTCAGTGGTGGAACTGAACGCCGTGCTTTATCTTGTCTCAATACGCCACGACTTCTACTTAAATATCAAGTTAAATATTAGAGAAAATATGAAAAGTAAAAAAGATTCATTCGAGCTGTGCAGATTTAAAAAGTTATTTTAAAGTCGTCCATCATTCACATTCATAAAACCGCATAAGTTACGTTTCCGTTGAAAAGTTCAGCCGTGTACAAAACTTTATTATATATGAATACTACTGCTATGTAAGTTTTCTTCGAAATGTGCAAGTAATTTATTAATAATTATAGTTTATAATAATTATTAAGAAAGTTGAAGACAGTCGCGATGCAAGGACGCAAAATGTGCTGCAAAATCGATAGATTGAGGGTTTCATGTAAATATTAAATTTCAAATGGAATATTTATTTAAATTTATATTTTTATTTCTTCAGTCTGGTGTTGAGATAAAGCGCGGCGTTGAGTTCCGCCACTCAACACTCAATGCCTCCAGAAATCGTCAGAAAATGGAAGTGTCATAACAATAGGTTCCTTCTGTCTGATTTTTTTATTAAGAAGGTTAAGGCCGTAGCGCGGGCACTATCGTACGACTGCAAACGCGGCAGGTTGTCGGTTCGATTCCCTCTCAGGGAATGAAATATTTAATATTTTCATTTTCCACGGTCTGGTGGCAAAACCACGTACACAGTAGAAAACGAATAACGAGTTTCGCCAATTCTCTCTCTACATGCTATATCTTGGATTATTTTTTATCTTAAATGCTCGGGCTGTATACGATATTTGTGTATGATTCATACTCGGGGTAATGATTATATATTTTTTTCTTTATTTTCTATTTCCCGCTCTGATAGACAAAGCGCGGTGTTGAGCTCCCCATTGTACTCGCAATGTCTCGAAAATTGGGCGGTACGTGGGAAACGGAGTCTAACTTTCAAAAACAACTACTCTTCCAAAATAGTATTATTTTATAGAATAGATTCTGAATAAAATGTTTCAGTATCTAAAAAGATATTTTCATAATAAATCATCATAATTAAATCACTTAGGGTAATCATAGTTAGTTATAAAATTGTTTTTAATTAATATTTTAATAAGCTCATCAAACAAAAGGCATAAAGGCATAAAGTTACGCCACTTAAATAAAAAAAAGTGTTGGCGAGCAGGTCATCTAGCTATTACTATCTTTAGTAGATCAGAAAATAAAACACCAAAGACGTGTGAAGCAGTGAGGAGATATATTAAAAATTATGTTACAGATATTTTGACACGATTGCATTGTAGTTATGATAAGGTAAATGAGAAAACCTTTTATCTATATCTAATTCCTAACGCATTTCTTGTTGAGTCGACGAAATTAAGGCCGTTTCAGTGAGGAAATCTAAATATTAAATATTTCATACCCAAGAGTGAAGATCGAACCCTCAACCATCGCTCTTATAGTCGCACGCTTGTGCCGCTCCACCATGATAACATAAATTGAAATTAACTGGAGAAGTATTTAAATGATTTTTATTGATGTTTAAAACGCAATTCCCCTAAAAATGTGTGCAAAGTGAAGAAGAGAGTGTCCTTACACTAAGTTTACTCTGTCTAAAGCTAAACAAATAGAAATAAAATATTATACATGCATAACTATTTGTATATTTTTTATTCAATTCACTAAAAAAACAATGACAGTATCGAATTTATACACAAATAAAGCCTTGTAAAAACATTCCTAACAATAGGTTAATCCAATCTATTATGTATAGAGCACTCAGCCAGATTTCACTTTGATTTACAAAATCATTATTAATATGTTTTATATAAATACAGTACTCGTGTTGTGGCATGTTTATATAGTGTTTTGCTGGAATCGCGATGAGTGTGGGTTCGATTACCACTAGAAAGACTTTAAGAAAACGACTTTATAAATAAAAATATGTTCTATGACATGTGTGTCTTAGATTCCCAGGTTCCCTATGCCTACCCTGATGTAATATGATATAAGATACAACGTAAAGCTGTACTATTACATATGTTTGCCAGTAAAATAATTGCAGTAAGCTGAAGTCGCCTTCAACATGCAAGACCTCCAGGATTCGACGGAAAGTGTGGAACGGTCTCGACACTAGGTTACCAGGTTCCCTCCACCTATCCTGCTATGTACGGGATACAAAGTGATGCTATTTTATTTCCATAATCTGGTAGAAAAAAGCGCAATGTCCCAAAAAATTGGCGGAAAGTGGAGAATAGCTCTCCGTTGGGACTTAGGACTCTTCTTAAGACTATGTTTTCCTCTGCCTACCCTGCTATAAGCCGGAAACGGCGTAAACCTAAACAAATAAACTGTTTTCATTTGAAACATCCCACAAATCAAAGAATCTAATATATTTCCTTATCCAATATCGTAATATCACTAAGCTAAAAGGAATACTACAAAGGAAAACAGCTGATATCTTTTGATGTTGTTAGTACTAGTCGCCGCCTTAAGATATTGTCAAATGCAGGAGTAGCATCTGCTCCCGCTCTCTAATAGTGAATGTTGATTAAACTAAAATTCTTGGCTTTATATATATATTTGTATTATATGAAATAAGGACGTCATAGCGCAGTGGCACAAGCGTGTGGATGTAGACGCGAGGGTAATGGGTTCAAGAGACATTCCGCACACAGCAGGGAAGGCAGAAAACAAGACACTTAAGACACTCTGTTCCCCACTCTCTACCGAATTCTTAAGGCATTTCATTGTGAGTAGTAAAACTCATCGCCACGCTTTGCCTCGACATCAGAGTGAAGAAATGGAAATATAAGCGTAAATAAATATTTCACTTCCTCGAGTGGGGATCGAAGCCATAACCGTCGCGTTACAGTTATTAAATTAATATAAATTCAGAAACTAATTTATCACATATTAAATTAGTTCCTTGATTTATATTAATCACACTAAAAAAACTAACTTACACAACAACTATATACTAGTTTTAAAGATAAAGAAATCAAAAGATAAACTATTTCATCGTGTTTCCCTAGAAACCCATCCACGGCTATCTCAAAGTGCCTGTTCGTTTCCACATCAAGATACTGTCAATTGCACTGCATCCGTTCTCGTTCATTCTCTGCAGACGTTTTTGGCGATTGATTACTCTGTTGAGATGATTCGGTTTTTCGTTAGATAAGACTACTCTATAAGATCTTTATCTAAGGAGACCTTATAAGTATAATATTACCTTATTGCAAAAGCGGCCATTGTATAATTTAAGTTGCATAATTTTCAAGTTAAATATAAGATAACATAAATAATCAATAAACAAAAGTTTAAGAATTTCGGTATATCTTAATAAGAACGTATGGCTTAGTGGCCATTACGCTTGGACGGTTTCCATGAGACGCGGTTTCGAGTCCCAAAATTTTTTTGATTATAATTATTCAAAAACATGTAGAAATATAAAATGAAAAAGTTAGTTAACAAGGCTAAAACCTATTAAAACGTTTCTATGCGTGCGACTGTAAACGGAAGTGGAGAACGGAAGTGTCTTAACGAAATCGTGTGTCGATTCATTTGAAATACACACGACAATACTTTTTGTTACAATAATATGGAATGAAGTACATTTATATATTTATAGAAGAACAAAAATAAAAAAGTATTAAAAAAATCTAAGCAATGTATTAATTGAGGCTAGTGGTGGAGCACAAGCTGTAAATTTGACAAGGCACAAGGTGAAAAGTGGGGAACAGAAGTATCTTAATCAGAACGGAGTGACTTAATATTAGGTCCCCAGGTTCCCTCTATGTGCGAAATACAGGTGAAGCTAAAAAAACATAACAAAAACTAACTAAATACATACATAGCAAAACATATGTCTCAAATTAATTATTCGAAAAGCCGCCGCTCGGAAAATCGGTTGACACATTTTCCGTTCACAGTTCGTTTTTAGGTCGTCTCGTGCTTACAAGTGAAATACTAGTTGTAGCATATGCTGTGTTGCTTGCTCATTTACTTGTGACGCCAACTCTCGACGTTTGAATGGCTGCTAGTAATGCATAATGGGGTTGATATTCTATATCTGTATTATTGTTTTGTATGGAAATTTTATTAAATTACTTTTGTTATGTGAAAAGCGAATATGTGTTTTTAAAAGCTTAGTATAGATGTTAACAGTTTAATAAAATAGCTGAGATTTCAACTATTTTTACTTAATATTTCATTAGGCCGTTTTGTGTCAATGTAACAGTAGCTTATAATACACACATGGGTCGTAAATTCAATATCAACTGATAAAATTGGAATTTGAAATTGAAATGAGTGTCTTGACTCTAAGTTCTCTTTAATACTCTATCATACACGGAGAGATGCGTTGAGCTAAAACAAAACATATTCCCAGCATATTTTTATGTGAAACAGGTGTATATTAACATAACATAATAAGAAAAGTTGTGCCGCGCCAACTGTGTAGTAATTTCGGCATGGCAGGATGTAAACCCAAGTTTAATTGGCTGGAGCGCTTGAACGTGTAATCCTCTTGAATTCAATTCCTGCGGCGCACAAAATGTTTACTCTGATTTTTTGAGAGGAAATTTAATAAATATGACTATTATATTATTGAAATTTCAATATTTTTATAGCAAGTTTTGAATTGAGGCTAGTGGTACAGGGGTATAAATGTGTAACTGTAACGTGACAGTTGTTGGTTCGATCCTCACTCAGGAGAATGAATTATTATTTATTAATATTTTCATTTCTTTGCTCTGGTATTGAGATATAGCGTTGCGTTGAATTTCGGGAAAGTGGAGAGCGGTATGTCTTAACACTAGGTTTCCTCTGCCCACCCTCCTATATGCAGGAAACATCTTCAGTCTTCTGATATAGCTCCCTGTGGGACTAATCATATTATTTTCTAAAGAAATTATCGTCGCAAAAATGCCTGTTAAGGTTAGATTATATTTTTGAGTTAGAGTATGATATTTTGAATTTTTTTCTAAACTTTCTATAGTTTTTTTTCAAATTATAGGATTTTTCATTATCCTTACATTGAGAACAACTGAAGTAGAAACGTCGCCAAGTCTCATCTCTAATGCATCGGTGCCTCGTTCTCATTTGCTAATGGCGGTGAATCAATGAAAGTTGATTAAATCCGTGCCATTAGTATGAATACGTTGGTATTTTGAATTTTGTATGTCGCGGAAGTTTTATTATTCGGAGACAATGGAGGAAATGTCGGGGAAATTTTATTTTTTGAGAGGTTTCAGTGGATTTGATATTAGAATTGGGTTAAAAGAATTTGATAGGCTTACCTGAAAAAGTAGAGAAAGTTAGCAACGTAAATTATAGACAATCTAACAAATACATAAATATACTAGTAAGTATAACTTTCTTAACACTTTCACTGTTAGGTCAAATAAGTTTTAACTGCGTTGAAATTATAATATTATCATGAATTACTAATTTATATAACAGAAAGGCCAAATACTCTCCCGAGATCCCATCATTTGACCCATATAGAAAATATACAATTTAAATCTTCTATAGAAGTCGAATATTCTAGTCACGTGTTTTGTTCAGCGTACCGCAGGGTGCATTATTGGAGCCATTGTTTTTCATTCAGTTTTCATGAATTTATAAAACCTTGCCGTTTAGTTATATTCATTTTAATTAAAACTCAAATATTTGTTTTATATTTTTATTTATTATAATAATGTCCTTATTTTTATGCTAAACTTTTACTGAATTTTGGCACAGATACTTGGTTGTAGATCGGTTCTAAAATTCAGTCCAGTCAATCCAAAAAAATGTAAATACGCTGTTATTGCACCAAATAAGCAATATAGGCCACTTATTCTCAATTTAAAAAATTACAATTTCGTTATAACTCGTTTCGTTCGTCTAATTATCTAACAATTACTTCAGTCGTTCACACCATTTGCCATTACCATAACCACGTACAAATGAACAGTGAAATGAAGAACAATCACCCGCCGCACTGACCGCGGACGCCACGACCAATTACTGTAAGATAGAGCTAATCACTCATACGCTTGTGTTGGACGGTTTATTTGAGGAGGATAAGCTGCATATTGCATAATTGTGTTTGCCATTTTTGGCCAAAAATAGTTATAAGCCTAGTTATATACCACGAATATGGTTAACTTGACGTGCGTCGCTATTAAAACTTTGAATATATATTGTTCATAGTTATTCACATGATTATGTGCAAGCATGCGTGCAACGATTGTGGGTTCGATTACCATAAATGAAATATTTAATATTTTCATTTTCTCGCTCTAATAACGAAGCAAAAGCTCCACTCAACACACAATGCTTCCAACATTCGGCGGAAAGTGCGCAACGGAGTATCTCACCACTAGGTTCCCAGGTTCCCCTAAATAGCCTAACTATATATAAAGTTAAAAAAAAGTAGAAAATGAAAACATTTTTCTTTTATCGTTCCGTATACGAGTTTATTACTTTGTAGTCTTGTTAAGGTTGCAACTAATTACAAAGTTGGTTTTATGTAAAACAGCTGGCAATAGAAGTAGTGTTTTAATGGTTTTTATGTAATTGTACCTGGTACTGAATTAATTTTAAAAGAAGTAATAATGTATTACAGTTTAATTTAATTAATTATATGTAATTTCATTGTCATTAAAACTGAAGTCGTTTTCTAAATTTCATTTCAATCGAACACTGGTAAGTGGGAAGTTGTCCTATTCAGGCTTGCAAGATGTCACATACACTAATTCAATTGATTAGATGATAAGTTCAATTGATTGATAAGTTCAATTGATTTGATGTTACAATGGCAATTTTTTAAAGATTAATTAATGGCTTATTTACATACCATCTGTAAAAAAATATTTTATTCGTTGACAGGGTAGATAGAGTCAATTTTGTATCAAAACAATCAGTTATCCACTGGCTACCCACTTTAGATATATTTTAGAGTGTCAAGCGACCGAGCTTTATTTTGAAAATTCCTTTAATTTTATCGAAGATATCAGGTTATCCAAGTGTTTAGAAATAGGAGAAGTCTAGACTAGCTTTATAACACAAAATAAGTTTTATTAAGTTATTCTGTCTAGAAATTGTAAAAAAAAATGCATTTTAATAAGCTGTTAAAGTACTTTCAGATGCTTATGTTAAATCAAAGAAACACAAAGTAGTCTCTCGTCTCGAGACGATACTTGATGGATTCTCTTATGTCTATATTTAAATTGAATCAACCTTTGCTTCTATAAGGCTCTATACATAAAAATATTTAATATTATTTATCAATATGTAATAAAAAACAAAACCATATAATATAATGTTATTTACAATTTTTGTGTTTGTTTAGCAAGCTTTCGTAAACATTTATTGTTTTTTTTTCAATAGGTTCATAAATAAAAGAGTTATATTAATTTAAAATATGTTATTCTACAAAATTACTACAAAATTTTAATGAATTGACTTTAACCAATGAAAACTTTAGTTTTCAATATAAAGAATGTATATAAGGTGATCATGTTAGAACACAAAATTAATTCACATTAATAAATAATATAGTTTATTTATATATAATATATATATTAGTTTTACTTTTAAACCTTTCATACTTTTCGGATATAACAGAAAAGGCAAAGAAAACCTAGTCAGAGAGTAGAGAGAACCTAGAAATCCGATGTCCGCTTTTCGCCAAAGTTGAAAGACTGCGTATTGAGTGGCCAAACTTAACGCCGTATTTTTATTTATTGGATTTTGCTATTTTGGTTATTTCTGAATTATTATTTCTTTCTTTCTCCAGGCTTAAAATATATATACTAAATATTTCATACAAACACAATATATTTCTAACAGCATCAAACAATTGAATGCTTCTATGCCTCGAAACAAGCAGGGCTATAAATACTTTTTTATTGGAAATAGTGTCGTTGAAATGTACGTAATATTATTTTCCTCTATTTTCGTTTCTTCGCTTTGGTGACACAAATCGCGGGGGCAGATTCCATCGCTCATTACTTGTATCACATTTAATATTTCTAAATTTGGCGCATATTACGTTAAGTGGGATATATATTATATATAAATAGGGTAAAAGACGCATTTTTTTTGCAAAAAACGTTTCGTATTATTGTAAACGCGACAGTAATGGATTCGTTCCCCAGAATTCTGAATGAAATATTTAATATTTTCATTTTCTTGTTCTGGTAAAAAATACAGAGTGGTGTTGAGCGTCGTCGCAACTTAATCCGCAATGGAAAGCATCTAACAAAATAGCAGGTATTCTGAATATATAAATTTGCGTTATAAAGTCCATGGAGCCAAGAATTTGAAATACTCAGAAATAATTTGAATACGCCGTTTAAGATAAATAATTTGCTTAAATGAACCTTTGAGTTGGAGCACTCGAAATTACATTAAATTATTTATTCAATTAGACTTTATATGTATAGCAATTATAAAAACATTTTATTCATTTTTTTCCAAGACTAATTTTAAATTTGTAACTAAGCGAAACTATAATTTGAAACAATACAATAAAATACCAACATACTAATTAAGTATAAACTATCAAAACTGTCGCTATAAGCTTTTGTAATTAAGTTCACGCTTTTTCCCGCGGTGGGTAAAAGGAACCTTATATTGAGACACTTCATTCTTCACTTTCCGTCCAAATTTCAAAACATTATGTCTTGATTAGTGCAAGCAAGAAAACGAAAATAAACCACTCATTCGAATGGGAATCAAACAAATACCCGCCGCATTCAGAGACATACGTTGTGCCCCACGACGAGCACTACACGAGATATAACCAATTACTTTCCTTATTTCAGATGTATAAAATGAATAAAAAACGTCAAAAGAAAAGGCGAATGAAGAGGAGCGAAGTGAAATGAACAAGGAAAAGTATGTGATTTCTGTGAACTGAATAGGGAAAATGGCATCGGGACTGTGGCCTGCGGGCAAGTTGGGCTGGTCGGTCATTATATTCTTATGCCAAACAATAGTCTGTGATGGACAATGTCCGAAGTTCGCTGAAAGGCCGCTGGAGACGAGAGTTCAAGATGCTTCGATAGTTTTTAGAGCGGTCGTCGTTCAGACACATTTTCAGGTTAGTTTGTTTTATTTTTTTTCTATTAGCTTATAGGTTTAAATAATGATTTAGATTAACTAAGCTTTTAAGACTATGCCGTCTACCCTTAACTTGAGTCACTTAAGTATTATCATACTGAGAATTTGCAATGTTAATATTCGCGACTTACCTCTTAATTTTCTTAATAATGAATAAATAATAAATACCTAATTGCACCACGATAGCATTGCCGTTAGTTATTAATAATGTATTGAAAATATGTTTCAAATTAGGAACGCAATGTCTTAACCTTAGGTTCCTTGTGTTCCACGAAAAGCTTGCGGCTATAAAAAAATATTTAACGCGCTTTAAAAAACATACCAACATTGTAGATATCAACGATGCAGAATACCACAAGCTAAATGTACAACACTTTGACATACGTTTCACACGTACCAAATTCGATTGCCTCATATTAACCAGTACATAGATTATCTCGCGCTCGAACCGAATAACATTATAATATTATAATGAAAATCAAAATACAATTTATTGGTGTTGAACAAATGCAAATGTAATCAGTTGGGTTAAATTCCGCATGAAATTGTTTTGAACGGATGCGAGAGATTGGTGTTATCGGTGCGACGAATGCTAGGCTTCAAATATAGTTTGACAAGCTTAGTTTCATCAAAATTAGTAATATTAAATTAGTTATGTTAGTTACATTAAGATGAAAATATTGAATCGTGATGCACTTTGCATCTTGTGGAGTGGGTCGGCTTTCTGGCTAAATTTGAAACATTGGATGTTGATTGGAGGAACGTCCAGTTCAGCACATTATTTCATTAAGATGTACTTGACATAGAATTGTAAGTAAAATAGGACGTTAAGATTCCTCTGTCCGTCCGTCTGTCTGACTGTCCGTCTATCACCAGGCTGTATCTCACGAAACGTGATCGTTAGATAGTTGAAAGATTCAAATTTGATGTATTCTTGCACTTGGTTGATTTTTTATTGAAGTAAGATTCTTATACATATGAATGATGTTTCTTTGATTAAAATATTCATTTTAGTTTTATTATACCTTAAAATAAATATTGTTTGAATGAAAAAATAATATTTTAATTTTCATAGGTGTAAATAAACTTGGAATACATTCTATATGATAACACAATTGGCATTGTTCAAAAACTTACTTATCTCAGTCTTGATAGCACGATTCAAACTTGCATTAAACTTTAATGGAGTATTTTACATAGTTTTACGTATGTTACAAACTCTGAATGTAACCTTTCATATAAATGTAGATTAAAATATAATATTTTAGCATTTTCAGAGAAATAAGTAGTTTTAGAAGAAATATATATTTTATTAATTAGAATATGAAAATTATGGTTTTTTTCTGTTATTTCCTTAAATAGAGATGCCGAAGTAGCACCTTGAAGGATGTGGGTTCGATTTCCAGTCAAGAAAAGTTTTGTGTTTTTAATTATGTTAATTTCATCACATAAAGTATCTTAAAAAGAGAATAATGAACGGTTATAATATTCTGTCAAGTTAAATTTAATATCTTATATAAAATGTCATTAAGAAAATGTCTGGAAGGGAGCCATAAAAACTGTGAAATATGTCTCGCGCCTTATGCGAAAGTTCATTGCACGTCATCAATTTGTATCATAGAACAGAAATATTAGATACATAGGTAAAAACAACTAAATTATCAAGCTATATAGCTTCACGCTTTTACCCTCATAGCAGAGTTGGCAGGGGGAACTTAGCAATAAGAGGCTCTGATTTTCGAGATATAGCGTGTTGAGTGACGGAACTCAACGCTGCGCTGTGTTTTATTACGAGTGAAACTAATTATTTTTTCCGGGTGGCATCGAAACCTTATATGAATAAATAAGCGTTTTTAATTTTTAAAAAATTGGTTAACAAACTGAATGTAAACTGATATAGTACGAATGCTGTTTAATGGTATAATGTTTTTCTTTTTTTTTAATTTCATAATTCTGTTCTCTACTCTCCGCCGAAGTCTCGAGGCATTGACGTTTAGTTGAGCTACAGTAATTTTATAAAATATGTTTTTTGGTTATATATTTTATATGCATATTCCTGAGAAAATAGTAATATATTGTTGATCTTAATACAGAATAACGCAAATGCCATTATACTATCATTTAAAAATACTCTTTAAAAGCTTTAAGAATAAAAAAAATCAATGAACACTTAACACTAGAAGCGCCGCCGTCCCATTTTTGTCCCAAACGCAAGGTTGATTGTTTATAACTTTTTTGTTTGTTAATGTATGTAGATGAAACTTTTTGACTATTACCAATTTTACACCTTTATTTAATTAAAAATATAAATAATTTTATAGCAGTCATACTTTTTGAAAAAAAATGAGATTTACCTAGAACTGCCGCTGGGTCATTTTTGTCCCGCCATTATTATTTTATTATTTGAGGGTATAATTTGACATATTTTCATGCCTCGGGGACGAGGTGGAGGGGAAAGGGCAATGCGGGGGCGGAAAAAAATTGAATAGTAGGTTTAGCAGTCAATGCCTAAGTTTTTAGGGTTCTGTAGCTTTTAAGGAAAAAAAACCCTTATAAGATCATTTTTTTGTCCATCCGTCTGTCTGTGCCTTTATCTCAGGAATGCTTGGAGAAATCGAGTTGATATTCATATGAGTATATGAATATGAACTATATGACGATCTACAGTCCCTTGATTTCCTGAAAAAGCGCCCTTAAAAAAAGATATGACTATTTATATAGTAAAAAACATGTATTTCGACACTATAAAGGGAATCAAATTAATAAGGTACTTTCAGTTAACTTAGAATTATGAAATTTGGCAGCTAGCATCTACATGTAGTACTAGTACAGGAAAAAATCTGAAAACTATACATTTATGCATAAATCTTAAAAAATAATAGCCTGAAAAGTGGGGTAAAATTGGTGTCAATACTAAATTTTGCCGCTAGTTCAAGTGAGGTATCAGATGAAAGGATGACTAAGCTAGGCTTGAATTTTAGAAAAACACTCGATACCAAATGTGGGCAATTGTAGGGTAGGTGGAGGGAACCTGGGAACCTAGTGCTATGCACTCCGCTGGCATTTTCCGCCGAATTCTGGAGCCATTACTATGCAATGTTATAAATCATCTGTGATGTATCACTGATGAAGAATATATTAATGCATTACTTGGCCTAATAATAATATTAACTAATTTCAATAACTTATAATTTTGTAAGAGTTATTCAGTTAGTTGTCACGACCTTAGAACGTATTTGAAATATTTGATTCTTTCTTTGTGTTTGGTTTTTTGGTACTTTTATGTGTGTTAAAGAACAAAAATTTATTATTAAAGATGATCTACATATTTTACGAATTATTTTAATAATATTTTTTTGTATTATACCAAAAATCAACATAATAAGTAGAATGGGACAAATTTGTCACGACGGCGGTTCAAGGGGGGTCTCATACTTCGGCACTTCTAGTGTTAAAGTAGTAAAGTAAATAAATATAAATATATTACCTAAAATAACATACGTAATCCTAATTTACAGTATAATTTTTTATGAAAAAAAAAATACATAAGGAAAATTACATTTCATCCCACTTCTATGATCAAGTTACCGTCATACCCCCACTCTGTCACTTGGGTGACATTTATAAACATTCATTAATTTAGCAAAGTGTATTTTTTGCCGTTGACTTCTATTTTATATAACTTTGATTCAAAAAGTGGATGAAGGCTGTGAATAATTTACTAAATAAATTTTCTTTCACGTACTAGTAAATTTAAAATATTATTTCATTAGTATGAAAATAAAAATATTTTTAAGTGTGTGCTGTGCTCTCACTAATTATTTCAGTATATTCAGAAGTAGGTACATATGTACATATATTTGTATTTAAATAAAAGAACATACGATTAAATACTTGATAAATGGGGAACGTACTATTTTAATCGGAACGGAGTATCGTACACTAGGTTTCCAGTTTTCCTCTGCCTACCCTGCTTTATGCTGGTTAAGCGTGAAACTACAAAAATATATATACTAACTTGAATTCTTCAGCAACTACATCCCAGAGGATAATTCAAATATAGTCATTCCCTGACAGACAATCGAACCCACAACCATCACGTTCATGTACAGACGGCGTTCCACTGCACCACACCACGAACATCTAGATAAAATTAGTCTTTTGTCCCTGACATCTCCACAAGCAATAAGCTAATTAAACCCATTATCTTTGTATGCACATGCTGTAATTGATATTATAACATTAATCTGTTATAACTGACTCCTCAACTAATTATGTTATCAGTGGCTTAACTTATACATATGTGCAATAGACAATCGTAATAATATATATTATAATAATATAATTATATAATTACTGTTTAAATTAAATTAAATTGAATATACTTAAAAAACTTCGCGAATCATTCGTTTAATGGATTATTATTACTCGAAAAAAAGGTAGAAAGTGGGGCGTGGAGTGTCTCAACTTTCAACACTAAGTTTTCTATAGTTTCCCTGCTATATTTGGTGATGATATTATACGTCGTACATATTTTATACATAAAGGAAAATTTAATTGTATTGCATTGCTTTAACTATGTATCTCAACCTACAGCCATCATGATAATTTCCATCTTCGCTTATAAGCAGCAGTGAGCTGAGTGGCGCAGTGAACTGTCTCGCTTTGGACCATTAAGGCGATGTTTGTGGGTTCGATTCCCTCTTGCATCACGTCACAAAAATTGACCGCAAAGTTTGTAGTCATAGTATTCACTCTAAAGTAATAGTTTTCACATTTTTTTCAACAGTGAATTTTAATTTCAGATACTTCAATCAAACGTTATGCTACTTTTGTTATACAAAAATATTATACTATATTTCTGTGATTTGAATTTTCCTTATCTCGTTTTTATTCTTAAGGGTAGAAACAATATTTGTTTTTATATTGCGTTTGTTTTGCCTTGTTTGTGATGTATCGTCAATAAAACAAGGACCCTATTATTCTTATGTCTTATATTTACAATGAAATGAAATTAAGTAAATACTCTTTTTTGGAACGTTTGTATTTTGGAGGGTAGTCAGAAATGTTATTATTTTTTTCCAAATTTAGTTTTTTTTGTTTTGTATTTGTAAAAAATATTAAATAGAGAACTCAATTTAGCTCTTTGTAGATAAAAAATAATAATAAAATTACTGAAATTATTAATAAAATTTACAGGACTGAATTTACCTCCAAAAGTAAGTAAATAATCTACATTTATATGGAAGGTTACATTCAGAGTTTGTAACATATGAATTGTATGTATAATAATTCCATTTGATTATATGTATACTGTTCAATATGATACCAAATAACTTGATATTTCGCCAATTTTTTAGTAATATCAAATTAAACATAACGAGTACACAATAAAATGGATTTAAAAAAAAACAATGGATTTTTTAAAAATATATTTTAGATAATTAAAGACAACGCTTAGTTAATTATAATAACTGTTTTAAATAAATATTTTATAGACATATTCCTATTCTAGAACATACACTCCCACATCAACTAAGGCAATATGAATAACCTTCAAAACAGTACATTTCCAGACAAATAAAAGTACAACACAATTACGTTTTCCCTCTTATACGTACAGAGCGAGTACATACATAGCAATAAAATGTTGTCAGCCCAGTCATATATAAAATAAACGTCTGAAAGGCCCCGGGAAACAGAGCTCAATCATTCTAACAATTTACATGACAAATCGTCTCTATCCCCACGGCCTGAGCTCTGCCAACAATCTTCGTAGTCTTTTACTTAGATAATACTATATGATACTCGGCACGCCAGACAAATTGCCTCATTATTGTTTTTCATTTACGCTGGATCCTCTCTGGTAACTTTATGGCGTACGTTCTGTTTTGTACTGGTGAAGTAGTGAGTGTATGAGTGTAGCGCCTTATATTCTTAGCTTCATGTTGTATTTCGAGTATAGCAGGATAGTCAGAGTTAACCAGGGAACCTAGTGTTAAAGCACTCTGTAATAATAATAAGAAATACGACTAGCCCTTTGGCTATTTTAAAAAATATAATTGTTTCAAAATAGTACTTTCATATTCAAAATAATATCTTGAGGTTAAACATAGTAAAATTACTTTTCTAGAAGACGTAAAAAAATCGAACGAAAGCGAATTTGAACCCATGCCTCTTGGATTTTTTTTCCTAAATGTTAAATAACAATTTAAGTTAAAGCTTAGAACAATCTAAACCTTCAAATTATTACAACAATATGTGCTTAAAGAACAAAATTAATACTAAATTAGTATTCATTTTTACTATTTATCAAATTTTATGTTATTATTTCATCACGATTATCTTTTTATTTGGGGCACAAAGTGCATACGCAAGTGCTTTAATAGGAACAGAGTGTCTTAACAATATGTTCTCATGCGGAATACCGCCTGCAGCTAAAAAAATATAATCTATTTCCTGTAAATTTACTTAAGCTCTGGAACTTATATCTAAGATTATACATTAAATTTACTGAGATATCTTACAGCCACTCGTTGCCAAGGCAATGTTGCTCCTAATTTGCGGGATTGACCAAATTGATAGTTCTGAATAAGGGTTAATTCAACGTTTAAATAACCCAAGGCGGGGTTGAATGTTCTCCACGCCATCAATGTTCAGTTTTGCACTGTAATGAGAACTCGTATGTTATCTTAACGTTGAATTTGTAATGAACTTGTCAGAGTATAATATGGTGTGCTGGTAATTTTAGTTTCAAACGTCAGTCAGGTGAAGAGGGAATTACTTCCTATGTAGTTATAAAATAGTTTTAATATGCAAATTTAGATATTATGAAACCGATGTGACACAGTTTGACTGTAAACGAGGTGGTTGGTAACACGGCGTTCGGTTCCGCCACTCATCATGCAATGGTGAAAATTAGACGATGTTTAGCTAATGGATATCGTTTAATGGATAGCGTTTTAACACTAAGGTCCCTCTACCATGACAATAGTTAGGATATAATTTAAGAATTAAAATGATAGCATTGTAATAAGAAATGTTCGAGTAGGTACGTATTGTCACAATTTGTCACGTAAATAGTTATACTGTTTGTTCAGTTCATTGATTGTGGCTTTCTAGATAAAAAAAAATTAAACTTATAGATTCTTAATTATAGAGTCTTAATTATAGATTCTTAATTAGAGATTCTTAATTACAAAAAAGTAGTGACAAATATTGAATGATGTCAAGCAAAAAAAATCTGTTCTTACAAAAATCAAGAGCTGCTCCTTCACGGAATATAAAACTGTATTTCCGAAATTTTCCCTTTATTATTTAGAATTATAAAAATACTAGCGACCCTCTTGCGGCTTCGCCCGCTTTGACTACTGGATTATTCATGTAATGTATGTTTGCAAAGCACTTAAGATAATGTGAAAATTAATTAAACCCTAATGCAACCCGCATTTTCGTAGTTTCAATAAGGATTTTCCAATTGTTTTACACAGCAAGGATTTTTTAGTAGGTACCGTAATTTTAAATCTGTGCTACTAATCTTTTCAAGTACTTATTAAAATATATTTAAATGACTATTTTTAGATAGTTAAATGACTATTTTTAAACGGAAGAAATTATAAACAAAAACCTACCTACTAATAACTACTACAAAAAATGTGAAACCAAATATATCGCGCTTAAATAATACATTCAACTCCAATTATCCAATACGTGCAAACGCATCTAACTAAATCTTCGTTGCTATAGAGGCAGCCGGGTTTTTTTTTTCGAGCTTGTGGTTAATGCTGAAGGGGGTATTCTGTCCCTGATGAAAAGCAAGCACGACGTGGCTGCCTGTGAGGAAAATTAAATAGAATGCATGGGCCGGGAATCGAACCCGGGCCGCCCGCGTGGCAGGCGAGCATTCTACCACTGAACCACCGATGCGTGTAAGGCAAGCGGGCACGGCGGACGCATGGCGAGTGGCGAGCCGTTTCGCAGCAAGGATTTTTTTGATATTGTAACAACTTCTAAAGTACTTATTAAAATGAAAAACAGTAAAAGACAGTTTTGGTCTACATTAAATGGCCAACGTAACTAATGTACTTATTTATATGCTGAGAGTAAGGGATAAGTGAAACTTGAGTAACATACAGCTGATGTGTCAACGGCGGGATGTGTCAACAATTAAATGCGTTTTTCTGTAAAACTATTCGCAATTTCGAAATATTGTAAAAAGCAAATTTTATCTTCGTTTAACGTAGAAAATTAATAAAGTATTTTAAAGGATAAGGATTAATACCATTATGGAAAAATATCCCTCACAATAAAAAATATATTGAAATTATTATTTTTAGACAGAAAAATGATCACTACACGTTATTCTTAAAAGATACGAATATGCTCTCGCGGACTTTTTTGTAGATCTTATTAAGAGGAACAATACTCCAGTACATTTTTTTCATGTAGTACTTACCATTAGAGCAGCGCATGCGCGAAAGTGTCTCAACGGGTAGGACTTTATACACATTTATCGTATTTATGTTAATTTACATAAGAATGTACAAATAATAAACTATATATAAACCTTCTACGAAAAACACTCGACTTAATGGTGAAGACCGCATCAAAATCCGTTGGGTGGTTTAGAAGAAGAAGAGTTAGAAACAACAGACAGACACGAAAAGCGACTTTGTTTTATAAGATATAGGATACTTACACATTTAACATATATTTTTTAAGTTTTACGCTACTGGTATATGCAGCATATAACATTATATAAATTCTAAGATTAGTAAATTTATTAGAAGTCTCAAAAAGAACTTTATTTCACATAAACCCACAAAATAAGTGAGGTAAGTGACAAAATATATTAAACATTTCTGATACTAAGAACTTTGTCTTTCACTTTAGTTCTATAAATAATATTATATATACCACTTTTATTTGCTGAGTTATTTTATATCCTAATACACCGTGATAAGGACTAATTCAGTAAATCGTTAGAGCGTGTAATCGGTATAGTTTGGAAAGCATTAATATTTTCCCCACGTCCCCCCATTATGGGGACAGGGCTGTGGAAAACTATTTTTTCGTTTGTTACAATAAAAAAGTTGTAAGCGTAATATACTGTGGCTAGACGTGACTTGACATTATAAGAATACGACCCTAAAGTTTAAGCCTTGAGTGATTATGTCAGATAGAACAAACTACATATATACCTATACTAGCGGCCCACTCGCGGTTTCACCCGCGTGAACTATGTTACTATTAATTTCTGTCTCCATGGCTACGTCCTAGTGACGTCTATGCAAAATTTGAGACTCCTAGCATTTGTAGTAACAAAGTTTCATACAAACTTTCGATCCCAAAAACAACCCCTTAGAAGTCGAATATTGCAAATTCCCGTCTTAGCGAGCACCTACGTCCTATAAATAATTCCTATGCAAAATTTGAGTTTCCTAGCACATGTAGTTTCTGAGATTTCGTGATGAGTGAGTGACCTTTCGATTTTATATATATAAGAAGATATATGTAGTAAAGGATATCCTAGGTAAGAAAAAAACGCAAGAATTGAATTTGTCGCCATTTGTACAGTAAGGTGTTGGCATTATACAGGCTGTCCCAGAAATCAATGTTAAGCCGATACCAGGTGATAGAACCAAGTCGGGACAGTTATAAGAAAAATATGAAAAAAGATCTTTATCATGTATTTTTCATATTATATTGATTTTAAAAAATATCAAAAAATGTAGAACTCAAATATATTCGATAATCTAATAATTTAATTACTGATTATAAACGGAAATATAACGAAAATATATTAAAAGAAGACCGTAGGTGGGCATAGGCAAGCGTCTGACTCTTAACGTGGCGGTTGTAGTCTTTCCGGGTGGAAAAATGAAATATTTAATATTTTTATTTCTTCACTCTGTTAACAAGAAAAATAGTGGAGTGGGGTTCGCAATGCCTCGAGAATTCCGTGAAAAGTAAGAAATGGATTCCTTAATGAAAATCGGAGTGTTTTAACAGTATTCTTGTACTAAAATAAATAACTTACGTAACATACAAATACCGTAGTATTTTACGAAGGAGATAAAGCAATTGTTGGCTGTCTATTAAATATTAACGATAGCCGTTACTTGAAGTCAAAATATAGGATAGTTTTGATAACGACATTAAACCGCAAGGTTACGGATATTCCCCTAGACGGACTTTATAGGTCAAATGGTATTCGCTCCTTGTTATATGTATTGAAATTCAATATACATTTATACTGAGCTCAGCAAAATTAAAACCCTCCTCTCTTTAGTTGTACAATTAACCGCTTTAACAATTAAAATTTATTACAATAATGCTAATTTAAGCTTATTACATGTTTTTTACATGTTTTCTGATTTTTTAAGTTCTCACGTCGTGAAAAATTTTATAACTTAGATATATGGGAAGTGGCCTATATGTTTTGAATTTCATACAAAATGCAACAAAAATAGTACATAAATAAAGTAGTACATAAGTAAATCTGAATATTTGATATTTATTTCAATTTGATACCTTCTGCAACTGTCTCAAGATAGCAATTTTAAATTAACTCAATTTTATTGTTTCAGATTAACACACTAGATTTGGCGTTAGTGTCAATATATAGAGGTGGCGTCGAATTGGCCTCCATAAGCCAATATTCGGGTTCACCATATAACACTACTGACAGGTATTTATTTAATTATATTTAAACATCTACACTTTAAGTAATTTTCTTTCATATGATATATTCAATACAAATAAAAAGTGTATAAAATAATTGATTTGTCTGTAGAGTTATTATTGACTCAAATTAATAGAAATTTGAATATATTGGTTTATTTGAATACGTACGATTACATTTTATATGGAATGTGGTCAATAAACTAGGTAAAACATGATGGATCCGGTAACCGGAAGTACATTTTGTGAAACTCATTTAAACTAAAATGATCTACAGATCTAACTACTATTTGTAATGATTTTTCATATTCAGATTGTTTTTCTTTATTTATACTGTGAGTTTTTCATTCATTTAAGATTCAAGGTAACGAGAAATGTCTTACAGATTTTGACTAATCTGATCATTCTTGACAAAACATATCCTTATAGATCGAGAGATAATATTTAAATGAAAAACAAACTGTATATATAAGGGTTTCGTTTTTCCTTTTACCCTACAACATGAATTTCCACTCTTTTCTGGAAAATTTTTACTACAAAACATATTTTCTTTCAATATTCATTCATTTCTTATTTAATACGAAAAATATTCAAAATTTTTTTTTGTGTTATACGAAAAATATAAAAAAAAAACACTCCTAAAGTAGTATTCAAATTGTCTTCCACTTGGAACCCGATGCTACATAAATTTAATAATAGTAAAGTGCTTGAGGCAATATCGAGAACAGATTAAATAGATTGGCTATTGTACGTAGTATGTTATCAAAACAGTAGTGTTGTGTAAGTCTATATATATGCACGATTTATTCGTACAAACTTACTTATATATAGATGTATGTAGATGAAAATGACTTGCTTATAGCAGAATGTGAATTTAAATTAACCTGTAGTAATATATTTAAGGTAATATTGTTTATATTTGTTTTCTAAGTAATAACAGAGTAAAATTTAAATAAAGCCATGCAGGGAGATAGTCTTGACAGTAAAGTTGTCAGAGTAAAACAAGCGGCAAAACACTCTGTCCTCCATTTTAAATTTTTGTCTATTTTTTTTAAGTTTTCGCTACAATTATTTTAGTCGGCCAAACCTCAGCTTTGCTATATTTTGTCTTGTAGCTAGCTAATAGCTCGGAGCATTAAGCCGTAGTGCTAATTAAACACATGTAACTTGTGCCCCGAAGCTTACTTCGTAAAGCTTATTTATGTAGGATAAAACGGGGATGGAGGGAGCCAATTGCCTCCAAATGACTAAAATTTAATTTTTAAAATTATTTCGTATTTTCTTAAATCTTCGTTTTTTTATCATTGAAAGAAATTAAGATTTATGTTGGATTGTAATTCTAATATTGTTACTTGACTTTTAAATATACCTTAAACTTACATAAGTTTTTGTATTTTTAATACTTCTTTAGATTTTTTATCTAAGTATTATATTATTAGAATTCCTTGTAGCCAGTACAAGTACTTCTGAGATAATGAGCAATATCAGGAATTCTCGGTAAAAATGCAGGACGGAGAGTCCGTATATTAGATTCTCTCTGCTTACTCCGTTAAGCGCCATATATAATATGAAGCAGAAGAAATTTATTAAAAAACAAGTAATACATTTTAATTAAACAAGTAAATATAAACTTTATACTCTAGCCTGGTCTATTCAATCTTTTTGCCCAAAGTATTTCTGGTGAAAGTGTTTGGAAACAACAAAAGCAATAAATGGTTGGTGGTCAAAAGTACCGAAGTTCCTCGAGAAGAGTGTTAGGATCGCGCAACTTTCAATGTGTGGGACGTGTTATAAGCTTTATATACTTTATAGACGTTATTAACTTCAGCAAGTTGATATTTCATACAGTCGTGGCTTTGAAAGAAAATAACTTATATTTTTTTTTCTAAAAGTTTTAAGTTCAAATAATATTTTTTAAAACAAGGCTAAGCGCGGCGTTGAGATCTGCAAATGTGCACTCAGTGCCTTAAGAATTCGGCATAAAGTTGGAAACTCAGTGTCTTTACAGTAGGTTCCTTCTGTCTTTATCCTGTTAAATGTGGGGTATAGTATAAAGCTATAAAAAATATAACATATTAACTTTGTGCAATGTATATAAGTACCTACTCATTTTATATCGTATCTTTCATTACACAAAAAAAAACTCTTTATATTTAGTTTAGAAACGTATTTTAACAAACAAGCAAAAATTACAATCATTTTAATCAAACAAAAGTAAAAACGGAACCCAAGTAGCCAACATACGTGTTCATATTAAAAATTAATAAACTCCTTGGACCAACCGTTGCCAACTTCGCAGAGCAAGATAAAGATTAGTGCGAAACTCAATTAAACGAACAAACTTCGAGATCGCGATCCGTATAATTAAATTCTCCCGGCAAAAGTGTTGCGTGATAGGAATAGCACGCAGCGTGTGAATCAACTCTCACATTTACTTCTGTAGATTCAATTTAGTAGGGTCCTAATGTGAAAGCTTCGTTAGTACAAAAAAGATTTAATAAGAAAAGTTAGTTCAGTTGGGGAAAGTGCCAATTTATTTTGGATTCATTAATTTTTATTTTTATTTTCGTATATTTTAATTTTGTATTCAATTGTTGTTGAACTCTTTATATTAAGAAGTGTGTTAAAGTAAATTTAAATGTATAATTTTTAGACTATTTTTATTTTTAATCAATATTTCATTAGTAAGCTATTCTTGTAAAATATGTTTGTGTTCACGGTGCTTAATTAAATTTGTTTGCTCTTTTCGATTGCTTAAAATTAATTATTTTGCAAAATAATACTATGTATGTTTTCATAGCGTCACGCAGTATCCCAAAGGCTAGTAAGTATGACTTTGCGAGCAAGATATGTTATGGGTTCGATTCCCACTCAAGAAAATGAAATATTTTATAAATCCATTTTCTTCGCTTTCGTGTTGAGTCAAATCGCGGCGTTGAGTTCCGCCACTCAACACGCAATACCTCCAGAGTTTGGCGGAGAATGGGTTCGGAGTATCTTAACACTAGGTTCCCTGCACACAGCAGGGTATAGCGTACTATGTGTATGTGTAATCATTAACTTTTATTATATTTTGAAGTAAGCCTACGATTTATATAGAAAACGAAAATATGCATATTAGTTAGTTCTATAGTAGTATGTATTGTAAGAGCATGTCATATACTCTTTTATCCTTCCCTTGTAAATTTTATGCATTCAGTAACAAAAAAAATATGTACTAATAAAATAAAATGTTTCATAGAAAAAATCGAATCCACTACTAATGCGCTTAATTTTACGTAATGTAATCGTAGATAGGATATCTGCGTAGTTCTAAATAAAATAAAATATATAACAATTTCAAAAATATACATTTCGATTTAGATTAAACGTGAAAAATCATTTCGAATGCGGTCAGCGAATGTGAATCCGTGAGTAGCCATTATTCATTCAAATGCCATACATACTGAGATAAATAGTAACTCATATAGAAGGCACTGTGTACCGATTTTGTATTCAAATAGCCGCATCGAACACATATATTTTGTTCCAACAACTTGCTTTTAAATAAATACGTACAGATTTATACTTTAGTGGCTGTCACAATTTTATTTTGTATTTTCAAATAAATGTAAATAGCTAACAGATGTTTAATAAATATAGTGGTATTTTTTATTTATTTTTTTATTTTGTGTTTTTGTAACTCTACTGAGTTGATAATCTACGAAAAGTTAAAAGTAAATTCAAATAAGATTGATAAAAGTTAGCTAGGATTAAAACATTTCAATTCCCTGTGTATTCGTACTTATATAACGGGATTTTAAATATAAAATCCATTCGTAATCAAATTACTCAGATATTCCAGATAAAATGGAACATCACACAAAATAGTCTTTGAAATATTGTGTCTATTCTGAAACGGGAAATGAAATCGACAATCGCCATGTTCTTATTGTTTGCTACGACACTCGTAGACTAATATCGCTGCGTAGTTGAGTGAATATGCTCGGAATATTTCTGAAATTGGCCGAATGATGAACAATATGCCTATACTGTACAGCCCAGTTGGAATTGAACTTAGGATCACTAATTTTGCTGTTTTTCTCACATTGTTACTTATTTTATTGAATTTTCTTCAGACAGGTGAACTTAAAAATCAGTCCACAACTCAGAGAATGCTTCAACTGGAGTATGGTGCCACAGCATGAGCTGGTAGTCTTCGCGAGAGTCAGTGACCCCGCAGTAGATCTGGAAACCACTCCTGCTGATGGTCCTTGGTTGGAAGCTACAGCTGCAGCTATACCCTGGAGTTTGGGTGTAGATATAGCTATTTGGAATGCAGTTGGTATGTCCTAATAGTGTCATTTTTTATATATTTTTTATTTTTAAAAAGTAAGTGATTCTTATATTTTATTTTACCTTTCGCGTCTCTACCGTCTTCCGTGAAATTTTATGTAATAAGTATTGACATAATGACTCTCACACCAGCAATGCTCATCGCTTGCAATCACTAACGTCTAAATTGATCTACTATTTGTTTTTTTTTTTCTAAACGTATATATACTATCACTTTTATGACGAAGAAAAAAGAACAAATAGAAATAAATATTTAATTTATATAAATATTTTCCGCAACGAAAGACACGGTAAATAGTATATAGTAGTATACAATAGTAAAATTCCATCCAAAACACGCAGTGTACGACCTGTACTTGTTTCCAGTTTTCTCCGCGTAAAATATATTTTAAACTAACTTTTAGTATGAAAGAATTTATGGTATCTAATAAACAGGTTATTTTTATCGCAACGAAAGTTTGAAAGTGCAAAACTATCGCAATATCCCAAAGCGGGCTCATCTATCAATATCTGAACTATTAACCGCTGAAAACTATGAGAAAGTTGGAAGCCAGCTCGTGTTAGGTGAAGTGGGTAAACTGTGGGGCAAAATTACTGAGTTTATTTTAAATTTTTGGATAAGAATTTTGCTAAATTTGACAGGGTACATACTTTTTGTGATTTCTACTATAATAATATATGTATACCGCTGTGAAGCATCTGTTTTTTAAAATACTGATTTGGTAAAGTAAATATATATGTAATTGTATAAGATTCAGAATGCAATATCCTAGATTAAATAAAAAATTAACCAAGAATAACAATTTACGAAGTTGTGTTTGCATTCCCTGCAATATTCGAAATGTTTTAAATATAAGCGTAATATGTAGACTTATTTATTTAAAATTTATATGCAATTTTTTTTTAGTTTCACGCTATATACCGCACATAGCAGGTTAGACAGGAGAAACCTGGAAACCTAGTGATGAGACACTCCGTTTCTATTAAAACACTTGCATTCCCCACTATCAGCTGAATTCTGGACGCATGCCTTTTTAACGTTTTATTTTCCTCATAATCTTTATAATTGTTTTATAGGTTGGGCAGGATGGGGAGAGTGGGGAGTATGTAGTAAGACTTGTGGAGGAGGAAGACAGACGAGGCGGAGGTATTGCTCCAGAGCTTCGTGTGAAGGTTACGGTGAACAAGGAAGAACGTGTAATACCTTTGATTGTGAAGGCAAGTTTTAAGAGTTTTAAGGAAAAAGCTATTATTACAATTTTTTGCAGACATGTATATAAGCAGATAAGATGAGATAAGTGCTATTTTGATATAATAGAGAAATGGCTGCCTGTATATTTAAATCACTTGCTACTCGGTAAAATGTTTAAATTGGAGAATATTTCCGTTTGGTTATGAAAAAGTTATTCTAAATGCGTCTCTCTCAAGCCATAATTTCCATAATTTCAATAATTTCCATAATTTGGTTTCCATAATTTGAAACACAATGCTACTAACATATTTTTGTCAAGTAACTCAATAGAGAGATTTTGAAAGGTTCCCTGTCTAAACATAAATATAGAGATCATATTGTATCCATTACATCCTTTTGGGACAAGTATTATTTTTTTATTTTACTTAAAGCAATATTTCAAACGAATTTTTCAGCTATAAAAAGCGCAGCATCAAATTTGACTACGTTCAAATTTTACTTGGACATTGCAATAATACTAACTAAATAACCGCATAATATACTGACATTATTAAACTAGATTTATTAACACCCAAATCCCACTCTGGGTCCAAGTTTGGCAAGTCAATATTAATTCTATTATGCAAGAACTATAAATCTGCTTGCACCAGGTAAACGGTACGACGGTAGCTTAAGTTTCCTTTATGTAGAAATTTCTGGGAAATAACATCGAATGATTATTATATTCTCAGTTGAAACTAGGTTATCGAATACTTATAAATTAATTTTATGAGATAAGATAAGCTTAAATTAAATATTATTCGGGGATATGATTAATGTTCGTGTCTTCTTCCTCTTGGCATTAATCCCGGCTATTGCCAGGGTCTGCCCTCCTACTCAACCTACTCCACTTTGCACGGTCTTTTGCGTCCTCGGTGGTTAGACCATTGGCTCTCATGTCCTGCATCACGACATCCAGCCAGCGCTTCCTTGGGCGTCCAGGAGGTCTCACTCCAGGAACTGATATAGCAAGGCACTTGCATCCGACATAGTTCTTAGGCCGGCGCGTAACGTGGCCAAACCATCTCAGACGACGCTCTTGGAGCTTATCCGCTACGTCACGGACCCCAAGACTACCTCGAATGAATGTGTTGCGTATGCGGTCAGACCGCGTTACGCCGCACATCCACCTCAGCATCTTCATTTCCGTGACGTGAAGCTCCTGAGTGTGCCGAGATAGTGCTGGCCAACATTCGCTGCCGTATAAAAGAACCGGTCGGACGATGCTCTTGTATATCAGCCCCTTGAGCTTGGGCGGTATTCTGCGGTCGCAGACCACACCAGTGACCTCCCGCCATTTGGCCCAGGCAGCGCTTATCCGGCCATGGACATCGTGATCGATGCCTCCAGACTCGTGCATAACGGATCCAAGGTACCTGAACTTCTCCGACTTAACGGCTGGCTCAGGACCTATAAGGATGGTGCTCGAGTCCCGGCTCCCGCAGGCCATGTACTCTGTCTTCGACACATTTAGTTTAAGACCGCCGTTCTCAAGCGTACCCTTCCAGAGGTTCACTTTACGCTCCAGCGTCAGTCGGTTCTCGGCAATGAGTGCTATGTCGTCGGCATACATCATCAGCCATGGAGGCTGGTCCTGGATGTGAGCCGAGACAGTATCGAGCACTACATTGAATAAGAACGGACTAAGAGCCGAGCCCTGGTGAACCCCCACTGTAATCGGGAAGGGTCTAGTGTCGCCAACAGCAGTCCTAACCATAGAAGCGGAATCGTGGTACATGCCTCTGATAATCTCAATATAGGCCTCAGGGATCCCTTTGGATCGCAATGCCCACCAGATACACTGACGAGGCACACAGTCAAAGGCCTTCTGCAGATCTAAAAAGGATTTTGATGATTAATGTTCGTGTATTCGCTCCTAAATACTTACTGTTGGTTTTTTGGGGTCCATATGGATCCCAGGACTAATTTTCGAAACAGAAATTAAAAAAATAGAATTATATAGTTACTTTATATTAATACTTCATTAACAATATCTAAATTAACAAAATATTGGAATACAACAAGACTTAAGATATAAGAGACCGTCGTGCCGCAGAAGCACGGACTCAAGCCTGGAGCGTTACTTCTGGTGGAGTTACTTATGTTAGATATGATTTTTATTTCTTCGCTTCTATAATCAGATACTTCCCTGAGAACTGAATCACGATGGCTGATTACATAATACTAAAATAAAAATTTCTTTTACACAGGTGCAATAAATCCCTTAGCTCCTGGAGCAAGGCGTAATTTCCATCCAGCCCAAGCAAGATGGGGCTCAGTATCAGACAGGCCCCACGCATTCAGCTTAAAGCCAAATTCCTATATATGGATTGCTTCATCTGAGTTATTTGCTTCAGGAAAGACGTTTCCAAGAGAATTTACGTTGTTCATCTCATTGAGGCTAAGGCCTGAGGTAAGTTTATAATGAATATTAGTATAAATTAAAAGTATTGTAGTAAAAATTGTATTTTAATTAAGGTGTTATTTAATCTAATTTTCATTTTCCGCTGAATCCTGGAGGCACTGCGTGTTGAGTGGCGAAACTCAACACAATTCACCTCGCCCGACTGACCTAGCCATGCTGAAAATGGTTATGATGTATTTATAAAGAATATTAATATTTCTTGAAGAGAGACTCAAACATACTTAGCCAGGAACATATTAACTTAGAGATAACAGCGACAGTGTAATATTAGCTTAATTAATTTAATAACAAATTCACGACTCACTATAAACTCTTATACTAAAACATACCAAGATAGACCACGAAGTCCCTAGTTTTAGGTAACGTAAAGGCACTAAAGCTTCTTTACTTCCACTTACAACTTGTGTACCAAATTTCGAATTAAAAAAAACTTATATATTGTTAAATTTTGGCATTTTCGCATTTGGAATTTATCTGAGTGAGGCAAATAAATGATCATAGATTCAAACTCAACTCGATTATAATAATATGTTAAGGATTTCTGTTTCGACATTCTGTCCAGAAGATTCTGTCGCGGCGTTCAATTCCGCCATATACAAAACAATATCTATTAAAAATCTGAGAGTGGAAATGAAAATAGCTTTACATAATAATACTTTCTGCCTTTGTAATATAAGGATAAAAAATACACACAAAAATAAATATTAACTTAAAAGAAATACCACGTATTAATATTTGGCTCGCTACGTTTATGTTATTATAATACCCAAAGGTGAACCCCGTTTTATGGGTTTCTTGCACGATAGTCTCACTTTAATATATTGATGTTGGCTTACTTTATTATAGACTTAACCTTTGTACGACGAAAAGCTATGGCGTATTCAGCAATTTGACCTCCATTTTGTATAGTAATTATTAATTTCAGCTTTATGTTCTATGCCGCATGTAGTGGAGTAGGGGGGAACCTAGAGTTATGACACTCCGTCTCCCACTTTTTATATTTATGTGCTAAGACTTTTTTAGATTTGTTAATTGTGTCGCTTACTTTATTAAATATTAAATTAATAAATCATATTAATAATTTCTTGGCTTTGGTGTTCAACACGCAATGCCTGCAGAGTAATCAAAAAAAAAATATCTTTTCATATAATTAAAAGTTAGAATTGAAGTATTTCACTTTAACATTTTTATTAAGAAAGATGCCAGACACATATGTAAATTAATGCACAAATACTCAACAAACTAAGTACTGTCTTGGGATAGATTACTAGCTGCATCGCCAGCTGTGTCGCAAGCAATAAATCTTTGAAATATTTAGATATTCTGTTCTACTTAAAGGGTATAAGTTGTTGCAAAAGAAAAAGGAAAGTAGGAAACATTGCTCATATTGTAAATATATTCTTGTTTAATTAAAAATATATATTAATAATTTAAACTGATTTTAAAGTACAGAGTGGTGGTGGTAATAAAATATTATTACTAGCATAGTTAATCATAATATTGATCCAGAGTCGTTTTCGTATGGACGGCCCGAATATCGGCGACACACTGTTATATTTGTGGACAGCAGACGGAAAGCAGCGGTACGGTACTAATAAATATGATTCACTAAAAGACTGGAAATATATGACAAATATAATAAAATAATTCGAAACTTACTTCGTTATTAAAGAGCGTAGTGCGTTTTTATCCAAATGCATTTTCAAGAGGAAGACAGGATATTACTATGCGTTTTATTCACCCTTCGCACTAACCTCGCCGAATATGTCAAAGAGATTTTGCTTTTACTGAAATACATTACTATCTGAGCTGCATACGTTTCAATCGATCATCATAAAGTGCCATATATTGTAGCTCCATAAAAGAATTTTATGATGCAATAACATGACTATTGATGTATTATCAATTTTTATATTGTGTTGTAATTTCTGGACTAAGATAGAGATAGAGTAGGACAGATTCCGATAGAGTAAGCGAAAAGAACCTAGTAAAACCCCCTGTTTGACAAGAATCTAATTACATATAACTCTTCCATTGCTGAGTGACACAGAGAACTTACAACTGGATATATGCGACGCGCGACGTAGAATGCTAAAAATTGATATACGCATAGAGAGAGGAAAGAGCACTGAGAGGATTTTTTTTTTCAAACTTGAGGTTAATGCTGTGAATGCAAGCACTATGAGCTGCTTGAAAGGATGTCGACGGATGCAAGGGCGTTCCGTGCGAGACTCGAACCTCGACTTACGGGAAGGAGTTCTTCCGAAACTTCTACTCTTATAGTCAACCCAAACGAAATTGCAAGCTATGCTAGACTAGTATCAGAAAGTCTAATAACAGTCGCTGTGACGATAAAATGACTAACTTACACAGGTTTAATTAAAACGTGAAACGAATTATGAAATAAACATTTTTTGTAAGCGAAAAAAATTTTCAGAGCGTAACGTAATTTACGACCGCGGTATTTATTGCGTAGCGAAGGTATACCTCTACATACATAATTTTGCTAAATAAAACTAATGGCACCTACATATTGTTAATGGACTCACAGATTCAAATCGATTTTTGTCCTTTTATATTATTGTATTTTACAATGAATATTATTATTTGAGGTTATTCATGATGGAGGAACCCAAGTGTGCGACTGTAAACGTGACAAGTTGTGGGTTCGATTCCTATTCAAGGAAATGAAGGATTTAATATTGCCATTTCCTCGTTCTGGTAGCAAAGGAAAGAGCGGCAACCTGCAACTCAACACGCAATACCTCAAGATATCGGTAAAAAGTATGGAGTGGAAGTGTCTTAATGGGATTGGAATGTCTTTTCACTACTTTCCCAGGATCCCACTACCTACCCTACTATGTGCGGGATACAGCGTGTAATTATACATTTAATTATTTGTTTTATACGTGAAAACCTTAACTACTACTAATAAAATTTGTTTCAGAGTGGCGGCTATGGGCAAGGAACTCTCTTCTCCCTCCGTTCTAGACGTAGAACGGGTGCATTCCTCTCCTTAGAGCTGGCGGGTCGAGGCGCCGCCCGCCTGGTTCACGCCGGGGGCGGGTCGTCCAGATCCATATACTTAGCAGTACCATTATATGATTTTAGGTGGCATCATATTGCTATAAGGTAAGATTTAATAAATATGTTTTTTAGCTTCACGCTATATCCCTTATATAGAGTAGACATAGGGGCAAGTCACTCTAATAAATGAGTTTTACTATATTTTTTTGATCGTATAATTATGTTAACTTTTTATATAAATATTTTGAACGCATTCCCACGGTCTTTTAGAATTAAAAGTTCTAGTTAATTAGTAGCTAAGCGAACATATTTCACTTAGATGAAATCTAATTTCTCCAACTTAATTATTTATAATATTTAAAGCAAAACTTATGACAGTACCAAATATCTTGTAATAGGTAAAATTTAAATCACGAAACTTAGATCAAAATGATAGTTGAATCCCTTCTAAACAGTTTAATTAAATATCTATAACAGAGCTATCGATCTAAGTTGTCAAGCTCAGTACTAAACTTCAAGAAGTATATTTTAATAGCAATATTGTTGGGATCCAGATATTTTTGGTGACAGTGTGGCCTTTTTAGTTGATCGACACTTAAATAGAATCGTATCGTTTTTTAAAGTGCCTATATCTGATTAAAGAATATTAAGAAATAAATTATAATAGATTGCTTTGACTATCGATTCGATTATTTGTTGGGCCAATCTAAATTATTTTATTGTACTAATAATTCTAATATCAGTCAATTCAGTACTATATTTTTTTTATTTCATTCGACAGAATGTATATTGATTTAACGTATTTCGTTTTAAACTGATTCAAATAAAATAAACACTAAATGTTAAGGGAAATTTGATAAAATACAAACGAGCTCTCTTCGCGTATAAAAATATATAGAGCTATTTTCCATAAAGCTATCTTTGAATAATTATGAAAAGAACCTTTATTTTTATCGCAATACGAAAAAAAATATGTTAAGTTATAATTTTAGCATAACTAATTTATAATAATTAAAAACAATATTTTCTTTAGCGTCCACGATGACAACACAGTGAGAGTCTTTGTCGACTGCCGCTGGCTTCGGACAGATGTTCTCGAGAAAGATGCTTTAGACACTCCTAGGGATGCTGATCTCATAATAGGCTATCTTTTCTCAGTAAGTACATAGAAATGTCTTAAAATATAAATAAGAAGAGAAAGTATTTACAAATTCCATTTTTTTTAAGTCCCGATAGAGCCCAATTAGTAGTTAATTGTCATTTTTGTCGCTCTGGTAACAAGACAAAGTGCGGCGATGAGTTCTGCCATTCAACATGTAGTATCACGGAGTTTGGACGAAAGTGAGTGTCTCAACACTAGGTTCCTCTACTTACTATATGCTGAAAAATTATAATAACAAGTCAAAATATATAACTGCCTTGCCTTACAAGAAAATATAACAAAAAGAACAAAATAACTAAGTCAAACAGAAATATAAACTAAAGGCTGTGTATTTTTTTCATTGTTTTATTCTATTAGTATTTTTCTAGCGCAAGATTGTATTTTTAGGTTAATCTTCCAAATTGACGTTTTACGAGTAGTTTGTTTTGCTCATCTGAGTCAAAGGAGCTGAATTAATTCAGGCTTTCAGGCTTTAGTTTCTGTTTTAGTTCAATTAATTTATGTTATTTTGTATAAAATTTACTACGTTTTGGCAATATTCTAAATAACAATTACCATAATAAGAAAATTAATAGATCCCTTTAGAAATAAAATATCAAAACTCCTGTCGATCGCATTTATGTGCTAAATAAGTTTTTTTGTCAAAATAAATATCACTGTGCTCCAGAATGGGAATCGAATCTATAACAGATGTGTTACTGATCTACAACGGCCTCAAAATATGTACAATAGTAACACTAAAAAGTTAAACATATTAAGTGATTCATACTGATATGCACCAAATTTTCAATATTGTTTACCTATTACTTTTTGCCGTTATTAAGTTTTATTTTAGTTATTTATACTGTAAATAATTGAAAATTAATTTGCTTTTATTAAATATTTTTACCTGGAATTTAATATAGAATATTTTGATATAAAATATATTGTTACAATGTGAAAAATGATCTGGGAAATTTTTGAGTTAATAAATTCGTATAATAAAAGTTAATTAATTACCTTCCCATAACGATTTGTGATAAATAGAGCAATAAAGTTTCAGAATTCCTAACCAGGAATAAGTGTTTTTTTACTTATATATATAATATATAGTTTCTATAACTCGGTAACAGATATAACAGACATAGGAAGGTATCGGTATCGATGGTACTAGAATAAGTTCACTTAAAAGACAAAAAGACTTAGAGAGGATATATGAAGAAATTAATGACAGTGAATGACCAAAAAGATGTATAGAGAGACCGTACAGCGCGACGCTCTGTCCTCTCTGACCTCTCTGCTATGAATAAAAAAATAATACCTCTTAATAAAACTCTTATTAAAATTGATTCATCTTCACATGTTATACAATAAAATCTATTCACTCGATATATTCTACATATTTTTCTCACATTACCACCCACGAGTAAATCGTCCGTCCAATAATGAAGTGACCCTCCAAACTTTTGATATGAATCATGGCATTTCTCATAAAGATTTCCTTCCAACAGGGCGACTTGGAACAAATGGTCTTAGTTCCGAAGGCCGGACAAGCTCACAAGCAATGCTCCACCCAAGTATTCGGTGTGGCGCCGTTCGTGACTCTACGTGACACGTAATATGTATGTATGAAAATATTATTAATATATATCGAATTATAGTTATTATGTATAGAATTTAGATTTATGTATGCTATTTATATGATTATATATTTAGAATAAGAGTAGCTTAAAAAATGTTTTGTTAAGAACTTTGAATTATAAAAATTCGGCGAGGATTTCGCACAAATTGAACATTTTTGGGTCGAGGTCATTTGATTCTAAAGTTGTAATCTACATTATTAATATCAGTATTAAAAATATTTTAGGTTTACCATTTGTCTTCGCTAAAAGGAAAATAGAGTCGATGAAGGTATTCTGTATGAATATTGACACCGAAACTGTTTTGTCTCTAAATGTACTGTAAAGTGCTTGAATTTTTTAAATGACTTCAAAAAAAAGTTCTTTATCCTATATGTTCTTTTCCTTTGGGTACCTAAACTACAGCTTGTATATAAATTGATGTAAGTGTAAAATATAAATAATGCTTATTTACGTTGGAGTCGTTTTATATAATACATTTATATTTTATATATCTTTTATTTGTTACTATTAAAGTTGTTATTATTTAAAGATAAAAGTTAATTTATTTCAATTGTTGATTAAAATGGAATATTTAGGTTATTTTCGTTTACAATTTCAGAATTGCTTGACTAATTGATAAGTATGTGTTTTGTAAATATAATATTCTGTATAAGATTAATTTTTAAGAAATAATGCAGAATATAAAAACTTAATAGTTCGAAGAGTATTTTAGATGACTTCATTTGTGAAAAGATTTGTAATACTTGTATGAGTATTTGTATAGACTATAAGGAAAATTTTATTGACGTTAATTTTTCTACCATAAGCCTGGCACGGCACTTCTTATAAATTAAAAATAAAACAGTTATTTTGACGTTACCTTAGCTTTTACTTTAAACATATTCTTAGGTATNATAGTTATTATGTATAGAATTTAGATTTATGTATGCTATGTATATGATATATATTTAGAATAAGAGTAGCTTAAAAAATGTGTCGAGGTCATTTGATTCTAAAGTTGTAATCTACATTATTAATATCAGTATTAAAAATATTTTAGGTTTACCATTTGTCATCGCTAAAAGGAAAATAGAGTCGATGAAGGTATTGTGTATGAATATTGACACCGAAACTATTTTGTCTCTAAATGTACTGTAAAGTGCTTGAATTTTTTAAATGACTTAAAAAAAAAGTTGTTTATCCTATATGTTATTTTCCTTTGGGTACCTAACTACTGTTTGTATATAAATTGATGTAAATGTAAAATATAAATAATGGTAATTTACGTTAGAGTCGTTTTATATAATACATTTATATTTTATATATCTTTTATTTGTTACTACTAAAGTTGTTATTATTATTTAAAGATAAAAGTTAATTTATTTCAATTGTTGATTAAAATGGAATATTTAGGTTATTTTTGCTTACAATTTCAGAATTGCTTGACTAATTGATAAGTATGTGTTTTGTAAATATAATATTCTGTATAAGATTAACTTTTAAGAAATAATACAGAATATAAAAACTTGAAAGTTTGAAGAGTATTTTAGATGACTTCATTTCTGAAAAGATTTGTAATACTTGTATGAGTATTTGTATAGACTATAAGGAAAATTTTATTGACGTTAATTTTTCTATCATAAGCCTGCCACGGCACTTTTTCTTATAAATTAAAAATAAAACAGTTATTTTGACGTTACCTTAGCTTTTACTTTAAACATATTCTTATTTATATAGAAGTCAAATTATAATATAGTACATAGAATTTCGTTTCGCAATAAAACAATAATTTTTTATTGCTATTTATTTAGAATTATAACGTATGTGAAATTACTGTAACAATTAAAGTGTACTTGTAACTAAAATAAAGTAGTATAAGTAGATGAATTGTAAGAATTTAAAATTTTTGTATGATACAATTCGCTGAGTGTTCGGTTTTCAGTATTTTGGCCTAAAATGTAAATAAAATGATAAATAATCTTTCAAAATATTGCTTTTCTTTTATTTTGTTACTAATATTACTGGATGAGTTAAAGTTTCTGCTTTACAATCAATTTTATTTAACAAACATTAGTCATTACGATCAAAGTCTGTCAGCTCGTATTATAAAAAAACAATTTAAAGTAACCCGTGGTCCCGCACAGTCTGAGATGTCTCTCTAGATACTTGTATCATTTACTATTGAAATAATATTTTATTACTAAACGTTTTAAATTAAAACATGGACAGAGTTGCAGAAACCTTAACTCTAATATTATAGCAAAGTAGAATAACATTTTGTTTTTAACACTTAAAAATTGCGTGAATGTTGTTTATATTTCTCTTGAATAAATGAATAAAGAGAATTATGCTATATATGATTGTTTTATTTTTTTATTAAACTTTAGGGCCACTAGTAGCAGATATCGTCGTTTAAAACAAGATGATAATCATAAAAAAAACATTCTCAACAGAATTTGAAACTAGTAAGTTTTATAAAGAATTAGTAACAGGGATACCGCGACGGTTGTGACTTCGATCCCCACTCGAGGGAATGAAATATTTTTTATTAATATTAGGCAAAAACCCGTCGTTGAGTTCCGCCATTCAACACGCAATGACTCGAAGAAGTCGGCGAAAAGGGGGGAACGGTGTGCCTTAGCACTAGGTTACCTCTGCTTATCCTGCTGTGTACGGGATACAGCGTGAAGATGTTTTTTTTAAATTTAAGTAAACATTAAAATGATATAACGAATGTAGAAAGATGTAGAATGTAGATGCAACAGCCGTTAGTTAGAATAAACATGACTGGCAAGTCGCCAGCCATAACGTATAATATGTAAGTTAACCTCAAAGCGACTGTGTGAGACGATAACAGAAAGTGGGAAATAAAATAGCATCATATTTTGTGGTAATATTATAGCATCGCTGCACAGTGCGACAGCGTCTTATTGTTAACTCGATAGTTGTAGGTTCGATTCCTACTCAGAATTTTAGCTATGGAATTGAAAGATGAAAAAAAATACTTTTAACGCTATTAAAGTGTTATTCCATACTTACGAGAGTAATCTTTTTTAGAAAAACGTATAAAAAATAGAATTAATGGGGATTTGAACCACGTCTCTTAAAACCGGCCAAGCGCACTGACCTCTAAGCCACACGCTCTCATCAAGCTACGATGAACTTATGCGCCTGTTACAACTTATTTATACAACGTAGAGCCCTTCGATTCGTTAGGAACCCAAGAGTCTGTGAAAGATTCTAGTAACCAGGTAAAGCGCGGCATTAAATTACGCAACTCAACACGCAAAGCCTCGAGAATTCGGTAGAAAATGGGAAACAGAAATGTTTTACTGGGACGCACTATGGACAATGGTAGAACAACGGCAAAAGTCATTTTTTCAAAGTCGTCCCTGACGCATTATTTTATTTTTAATTAATAGTATAAGAGTGGAACTTTAATGTTATGAATTATTTTTTCGTGAATTACATTTGGAATATATATTTATTCATCGTGAAAAATTGTCATTCGTGAGAATGTCTATTTCAGGTAGTTCACTTTGATACTTTAAACATAATTTCCTTAAAAAAATGTGCAAATAGGTATAAAGTGTTATATATTTTTGAAGAGCCCATAGTATGTAGATTTTAAAACAATTATTATATTGTGGATATCGTGACTATATTTTTATAAAAAATATTAACAATAAGTGAAGAGAAAAAAGGTACGTGTTTAAAGTTCATCGAGACTTTTAACAGTTACCGACGTCTCCCGACGCGTTATATTTGATATTGTTTTATAGTCCAGATATTCATAAATAA
>JAKRZM010001095.1:160132-212577 GCA_036379175.1 Heliconius cydno galanthus | reverse complement strand
TTATTATTTGTATATTGAACTAATGAATATATTTTTTAAAATTTTGTTCGTGCTTTTTATGGACAGATAAAATAAATAGTAGTATCATGAAAACACTAATAATTAAATGTTAAACATTTATATATCTTACTCTTTTTCTCGCATATAATTTAAAAAAAACAAACTAGCCTTTCTTTATCTTGCCAGAAATAATTCTTTCCTCCCCTAATTTTTATTATTAATAATAAAAAAAATAATAATCAACAAAAGAAGCATCGAATTGAACAAGAAAAATCATTTTCTTCAATCACCACAAAATAAATTTCAACTTTAACGCAACCACAAACATTACTAGGAAGTAACAAGAACTGACTTCTAACTTCTAAGTCCTGTTATGAAAGTTTATTTCTGCCTAAATAATGTAAGTTAAGACTCCTCAAAACTTTAAGCCCCGTTCTAACAACTTTGAAGTTTATTATGATATTCATATAACCATGTTGCCTTAGAAATGATATAAAAATATATTTGGATTTTTTTATACATATTTCTAAAACATCAGCTTCACGCTGCATCCCGCACACAGCAAGGTAAGCATAGTGTTCAGACACTCCGCTCTGTATTCATATTACTGCTGCAATATAATATATATTGAAGTATTTGTATATGAAAAAAAATGCTTAGTTCATCTAGTAGCTAATTATACCGTTCTTGTTAGTTCAACACGACAGGTAATGAGGAAACCGATACTTTGCAGAAAGTAAACCTCCTTTCAAGCAGAAGCTGTAAAAGTTCAGGGAAACCACCAAGAAACTTTATAGCAGAGGCGTATTTAAATGTTTTTTATTTTAAAATTGTTAAATAACTTTTCGACCCTTAATTAGTCTTTTGAAATGTCAAGAAATTAGCTTATTACGACATAATGAATGGAATGAAAATGATTTTTCAATTTTGATGAAACTATTTAACAATTTATTCATATAATGAAAAGTTGAGTTATTTTTAATTAAAATTTCAAAAACAAACTAATTTTTGAAAATAAATAATGTATTCGTAAAAATACGTTAAAAATATCGTGTATAATTGTAATATTAGGAAGGACTTGCTACTTTTTGGAATCAATCCAAGTAAAATTAGGCTTTGGTTTCTTATCTAGATAGGTATATATATATTTTATACAATATACATATATTTTTATACATCTGTTACAAATTTTATTTTTAGCATTTATCTGTACATATTCCGATTCCGAAAATCCAATTAGAGTTTACGAATAATTAGTTAATATTTATTTTTCCGAAATTCTAAGAATTATATAGATATGTTCTAAAGGTATTATCTAGCTAGGTAGTATGAGTGTGAATCCGATAGTTGAGGGTTGAACTGCCACTCCAGGGAATGAATATATATTTTTTTGAACTTTAAGCAATTTTGAGCAGAGAAGGCAGAGGAAACATGGCAACCTAGTGTTGAGACAGTTCGTTCTCCATTAGACAATTCTGTTCCCCACTTTCCACCAAATTCTGGAGGCATTGGGAGTTGAGTGGTGGAACTCAACTTCATTCTCCCGAGTGAGAATAGAACTTGCAACCTTCGCGTTTACAGGCTGGGACGCACGCTTGTTTCCCTGCGTCATGACAGCCTCTAAATGACTTTAATTCTTCGCTTCGTAAGACACAGTGCGGCGTTAAGTTTCGCCAATCAACTTAGGTATCCCTTAATTCCCATTTACATACTCTACATAATAATATGGACAATATTTTGTAAGCTTACATAATAATCTTTCATATACCACTAGCGTTGAGATTATTAATCTGCGCAGAATTCACCAAGTCTCGAGTGACACGTTGCATTCGATAGAAACACCTGGTACGCAGCCACTGCATTCAAATAATCAATATTAAATTATATGAACCGAATCGGATGTAAAGTGAAATATTGTAATATGTTTCTTTTTGGTCGTTTGTAAAAATTTCAATGATAATTTATTATTTATGGCTGATTTAAACAAAATATTAAATTAAACAATATTAATATCGATATGTTTAGGTTTTGATTAGTAAATTGCGTCATCATTATTTTCAATAAGTTTTTGCAAGCCGGCCCCTTCGGGCAACATGTACCAATTTAGTTGATCTCACAGAAAATATAGTAGAGACTCTCACAAGCAGCTACCTACACGTTGTTAACACAGAGTTTAGTAAGGCTTTGCGTTAGGCTTTAAATTATCTGCTTATGATATTTCTGGTATTTTTTTACAATGGATCAAATCTTACTTAGAAAATCGAATATAGGGGTTAACGGTTTTCATTCCAATTTTATATATGCAGATGACCTAAATTTGAGAAAAGTTATAAATACTATACAAGGAAGGCAGTCATTCCCTTTAAAAACCGCCATCCGCCACTATAATGAGCAGAGACAAGCAGAAAATGGGTATGGCTAGGGAGTTGGGTTTGGTTGGTTGGGTTAACTTGTATATTACAAGATTTTTTTGATTAATATTTTATTTTGAGTCTCCCAATGGAAACTCTTGACACTAGATTATCTTGACTTACCGTGCTGTATGTAAGATATAATATGAAGCAAAAATTTGAGATATTATGTATGTACTTGTTACAGAGCGAAGAAATGAAAATATTTAATATGGTGTTTATATTTAATTTTATTACAATTTCGAGATGAGAAATAACTAGATTGTATCCAAAAATATTGTAATTGTATCTTGTTATTTCTATATATAGAACAGTTTATATGAAAAAGCTCCTTAAAAGCTTATATCAAGAAAGATATTTCTTAGCTTGCTGTAAACAACCTCGTTCGTAAATCTTTTTAATACGCCTGTACACCATTAGTCTGATGGATCATTTCGCTCACGTAATAAGAATAAAATTATATCACTTAGCGTTGAATAAATGTTTGTTATTACTTCAATCCATTACTTGTATTATTTTGTTTTGAGTTTTTGTTTAAATATATACAGATTCATGTTTTTTTCTCTCATAGCAGGGTATTTAGAGGGAAACTAGTGCTAAGATACTCTGTGCTCTAGTTTCCTCCCAATTCTTGAGACTTTTCCTGTTGAGTGACGGAACTCAACGCCTCGTTTTTTCTACTGAGGCAGGAAAATGCTTGTTCTTGTTTGGAAAATTTTAAGTAAAGTATTTTCGTGAAATCTTTGAACATGCAAGACAATTCGAGCTTTTGGCTTTACTTTTAATTGCTGATGGAAATTATGAATTTGATTCGCATCCATTTCTGATGGGATGCGAATTAGAAATGGATGAATATTAATAAATTTTCTTATTTTTTCTAATACATATAAAATTTCATCAAAATATGAGTTTTACCTATGAGACGATATCCTAAATTTTACAGAGTTATTTCCCAGCTGTTTTAAATACATTATTGTAAAATTCAAAATCAAAACTTCTCTTGCCACAATGTTTACAGTAATGCTGCGTCACTCTACTCTCTTAACTCTACTACTTTTGAAATATATATTTTTTTTATATAAACATTGAATGATATACGAAATCATTATTCATATTGAAATGTACTGTGAAAATATGTATTGAATTATAAAATTTTCTTTAAGCATTTGCATACATAGCACGTCTTCGAGCTGTCTTTCGAGTTGTCTGTATCTAGGTCAAACAATAACGCCTAGTTGGTGATTATTTCGTATATTGTATTTGTTTATTGGATTATTATTTTCGATTATATAACTATCTGAAATCAAGATAATTATTTCTTAACTATAAGGCTTCCATTTTTACCTTTTGAGGTACGGAACCTTAAAAATATTACCCTAATTGAAATATAAACTCATTACCATCAATTCTAGCCTACACAGTAGACACTATGCCGTTCATATTAAATGAAATAAAATAAATTACTATTTTATCTTTCACAATTTCTTCACAGCCAATAGCAATAATAATAATTCACATTAGCACGTCATCCCGAGTAAGGTAGCCGTGGCTCGTACAATGATTTATGGGCAGGCGGAATTGTAAGGAGATACTGATAGTATTACTGAATCATATAATTTACAAAGCTAGCTTTTTCTGTATTGGATGGATAGATATTTTGCACGTACTTTTATATTGTGGCCTCATGAATATTATGTTTACTCGGCATAGTAAAATATTGAATATTTTCATTTCCTCGCTTTGGCAACGAGATCTAGCACGGCGTTGTGCTCCGCCATTTCCTTCTGCCTCCCTGCATGGACAGAGCTCTTTACGGGATACAGCGTGAAACTAAAAAGAACTAACTATTTACAGAATTTCCCGAAGGGGATTTTATCTATTGAATAATTAATATGTGTGCGCACAGCCAAATCGCAAAGCGCAATTTTCGTTTATTTATCAACTATTTTAATAAGATTTCACGCTTATATATCAAGAATATCGATTTCAGAGTAAAGAAATAGTAATACTATAATTATAAGTATATAATTATACACACTTATTATTTTTATATCAAAATAGTATACTTAGTGAAAGTAATGAAAAAAGGTAGCGCTGTATAGGTCATATTTACACACATTATTTGAACCGAAAAAGGTTAAACATTCATAAAAGGCGTATATTTACTTTGAAGCGCGTCCGAAATCGTTATAAAGGGCCCAATTGATATAAAATTCGACGTTTTTATTTCAAAATCACAACACATGTAAACACAGTGTAAACGCTACAATCGCGGCTTCGATTCCCGCTCGTGAAAATGTTATTTCTATTTCCTCGCTCGTGTAAGAAGACTAAAGTGGGGAACGGAGTGTCTTAACACTAAGTTTCCTCTGCCTAACCTACTGTGTGCGGGATACCGCGTGAAGCTGATTTTTTATTTTTTTTAAGTGCATTATACTTATTTAGTTTATATATTAAATATTTATTATACATATTGATCCTAAAGTACTAAATAGAAACGAACATTTAGCTTTATTTACTTGTAAATCCATCTGTCAGTCCAGCTGTAAGCTCCTCTCCCCTGACATCGCCACTCGTCGTAATCCAACGGTAATGCCAACGTCTTGAGTGCGTTCTTCAACATAGTAGGTAGCTACTTGTCGCTTCCGTTGATATTTTATGTGATATCTGGAATTCAATTTAAGGTTTTTTTTTTTGGAAATTAAGTCCGGGGAGTCGCTGAAAAGGTAGCCCAGTATAGGTCATATTTTATTATTTTTTATTTTCCCACTCAAGTAGACAGATTGTTACATTAAATCCTAACTGCGTTGATATTTTTATATCTATCAATAACAAATGGATATTTATATAATAGCTTTCAAGGACTAACTAAATAATTTCACGAAAAGATAAATCCAAGAGACAGACCCAATTATGGCTCACTAATTGGCCTCAGTTCAAAGTAAAATGTTGAAATAAAGAAAATATATAATTTTTAGTGTTCACAAAATATAGATTCTGTACTCAATACTCAATTATGTATTTCTTAGTAAAGTCAACATAAAGTAATTGTAAACACACTCCTTTCTCCACTTTGGGTAATTGGAAACATTGTTTTTTGAGTGGCGGAATACAACCCTGCGTTTTATCTTGCGACAGGAGATAAATAAAAGTAAGTCCCATAAGTCGAGATCGAACCCACAATCAATGGCATGTATAGTCATACGTTGCCCCTCTGTGGCATAATAGTTTCCTTGGATGTCTCAGATACTAATATTAAAAAAAACAAGCTGATAAAGCTTACTATAACTAAGAGTTTGATTCGTTGAATGCGCTAATATAAATAAGTACTAATTCGAAGGGAAAAAAATTGTACTGGATAGTCCATTTGTCGAGGAAGGCCAGGTCATAGTTACCATAGCTATGTCATGTCATGACATGTGTCATCACACTCTTAGTTATTTCTATTTCATTTTATATTAATACATAAATTTGTTTAATACGTTTATAATTATTTAGGATAATTAAGTGGGATTGGATGTTGGATTAATTGCTTTGGTATTGGTTTTTCAGGCAGTGTCACTACTATTTTATATCGTAATTATGAAATATGTCATTATATTATTAATTACAAATTTTATTAATTTTCAACGGTAATACCTAATTAAGTGTTTGTGATTATTGAAGATTTGATTTTTAGTCTGGATACTATTTATTTTTAAAATATTTATATTATCTCGGTGCAGATGTTGATAATTTACCATCAGGTGACCCATATGTCCATTTGCCTTGTCTTTCTCACAAAAAAATACTCAATATAATGGAGCCAGGACCTGAATAATGGAACCCTCCTAAGGTTACTAGAGAACCAATCAACTTGAGGCTCTTATAATTTATAGCTCCGAACAGATTCTGTGGCACATGTAGCACTTTTTGTAGAAAAACGTATTTTTGAACGATGTAGGTATTTTATTTTATCTGAATCTGATATCATAATAAGGATATTATGTTTCTACATATATTATATTTTTATAATATATTTGTGAATTCAAAATTCACCAAACAAAATATTTATATTTAAACCTTCGTTGATTACCTACTTAAATTTCATCAAATACAGTGAAAAGGGTGAATTTTCGAGAAATATTTCTGTAAATTTGAAGAAAACTATATTTTAAAAGCTATGAGTTACAGAGCTCAACGCCGCACTTTATGTTGCCAGGTGTAAAAACGAAAATAATTGAAATATACTCCCAAGCTGAGATCGAACCTCAGCTTGGGGGTATATTTCAATTACTGAGCCACCGTATTTACAGTCAGATGCTGTTTCATTGCACCGCGATAACCTTTAAATTACAAAAAAATACAAAGTCTTCTATCCCCTAACATTTAATTTATTTATTTCAACAAAATGACCTGTCCTAATGTCGTTAGCTACCTGTAGATAGCCGGCAAGTTCTAATGACAGAGTAACAACTTAAAATTGAGTAAAGACTTCCTTCAAGATGAATAAAGTTAAATAAGAAAACGGCTGTATAAACGTATCCAACGAATTTCAACGACAAGTTTTTATAAAGTCGTTGAAAAATCTTGTTTTTTGCTATTAGCATAAGTAGTTTTGCAACAAAAATGAAGAACGCATATCTTAACTGCCTACCCCAATATAAAAGGGATACTGCATGAAACTGAAAAAAGAGCAATTGTAAAAAAAACTTTTTAGTCAAATGAATAATAGTAACTTAAATTTTAGGTTTAGCAGTTTGTTATAACATATTCCTTATCGTAAAATTGTAAAATATTCTCTCTCTCTCTCTCTTCTCTCTAAATAAGGTGAAATGTTGTAAAAATAATGTTAAGGAAAATGTGTGAGGATAAAAGACAGTCGACTCGTAGACAAGACAATAATTCACACTGACGCATCACACGAGATGACCGAGAAGTAAGCCCGTCTCTCAATTATTTATTACTGGCTGGAATTTTGGGAATAACGAACTCGAATAGTGGCTGAAAATATCTATATAGAATATATGTCTTTATGTTTCTAGTGGTTTCAAAATACAGGTTAATGGTATTTAGATATATATATATTTTAGATATTTTTTTAGATGTAATAATTTGTCTATTAGCTAGATTAAAATCGATTTATATCTCAAAATATTTTCTAGTTCTTTTCTAGTTTTCCTTAAACTAAGCTTTTTTATTAACTTAAAAGAAAGAAAATTATAAATAAACTTTCGTAATAATATAAAATAAAAAAAAATTCTTAATATATAATAAAAAATATTAAAATATTTTTATTTTTTGAAATATTCTTTACCATCTAGCTCTAAAGTCTTACCGAAGCAGATCCTCATCCATTTTGTTCCTCGTTACTTGTATTATATCTCGTTAGAAAATGCGAAGTCAACATAATTGGGCTTTCCATGAAATTCGTGGATTATTTTCGTCTGAGTCAGCGTTAGAAAAATCTTTATAAAAGCGCTATAAAATTATTTGAGACAAAATTAATTTTATAAGATAAATAATATTTATTTGTACAGCTTATTTAATTATGATAAGAGGCTTAAAAATAAATAGTTTTGCAATGTATCCCGAATGTATTAGCAGGATATTTTGCGTGTGTGTCAGATATTTTCTAATGAATCTTTTATCGAGAAGTAGAAGAAGAGAAGAGAAATCTTAAATCGAGGTATGACTGGGATGCTATATACTTAAAGATTCGGTTCTTTACTTTTCGCTCAAAGTAAGTAAAGTAAAGTGTAAGGAAAAAAGATATATGAATATTTCCAAATTGACTACATCCCTTACTTTGTTGTCTGCAAGGAAGACAACTACCTCACATCCAAATGATGTAAACGTAACATAATCAAATGAATCTTCCAAACCTTCGTACCATTTCATACCTTCCTTTTAATTAATTTGAAGTAACTCCATTAATTCCCTTACAGTGGTAAAGCGAATGAAGACTGATTGAATATTAATTTTATTGTGCTGGCATAATAAAATTATAACTCGATTTAACTGATTAAATAAAATAACGGTTCTGTTTGCGGTTGTGGGAACCTCTTGATTGAAAAATTGCTGTGTTTTTATTACTTTTTGCCTCCAGGGCGTTTATTATGGTAATTAATTGGGATGGAAATAAAATTTGAAATTATAAGCAATATTGCGAAGTTATGATGTAAATAAATGCAGTTGCTAAGGGTTTAGAAAAACCGTAGATAAAATATTTCTTGCCTAGACAAGACCTAGATATTATATCAACTTGCTTGGAGAACCTACAACCAGTCAAGGCAACCAGTTTCTCTACTTTCCTACACATTTTTCTCGCAATTTACGAGACATTGTGCTTATAGTGGTGGAACTCAACGTCATTTTTCTTGATCGAGAAATATAAAAATAACTCATTCATCCGACAAAGAATCGAACTCACAATCATCGGGTTTACAGTCAGACGGTGTAATGCTGCGTAACGCCGGCATCACACACAAAATGTATTTTCCTCGAATTTACTACTCTCATACACATACACATACACTCTCATACACATACATTCAATTTTCATCAAAATAATATACTTAGGTAAAGTTATTAATATATCAAAAAGAACGAAGAAGAAAATATATCGGATTCGTAAACTAGAATGACATGAATGTAATATCCATTTTTTGTCGGTAATGTAACGAGTGTGTTTTGTAGGAGACATTGAATTTATATTTGACTGTACACGCATTAAATAACGTTTACAGGGGTATATCAGGAGTTTTTTTCATATTTATATAATTTTCTTAAATATAGCTAAACCAACTGCGGCGTTGAATTCCGCCACTCACCTTAATGACACAACCTGTTGCGTTTACAGTTGCTGGCCTCTGTCGATCGGCCTTATTTACCTACATCATTTACATAATACAATTATGAGCTTGCTTCAATAATTTGTAACTAACAATATTCATAAAATCAGCAGAAACAAAACAAAATGATCTATCAAATTTAAGAAATATATATATGTATACTATATATGAATTAGGGTAGACAGAGAAAACCTAGTGTTAAGACCCTACATTCCCCACTTTCCGCCGAACCTTTCGAGGAATTGCGTGTTTAGTAGCTTATCGGGCTTTTAACGAAGAAATGAAAATATTAAGAAATAATAATTAATTCCCTGGAGTGAGGATCGAACCCACAACCGTCACGTTAGTCATCCCCTTGTGCCCCTACGCCACGACGATCTCAATTTGTATATTTTTTTTAAATAAATCCATCATCCTTAAAAGTATTTTATATAAATGGAATGTATTGATATCACTAATGTATTATCCAAGGAGTTATTATACTAAAAGTATTCGCATCAATCTGTTTATATTATGATTTTTTACAAAGAAATGCTCAAAAGAGTAAACCAAAAGAAAATGAAATGAAATATAGTAAATAATATTTATAATCTTTTATATTACACACTATCTGTGTAGTGGGGAACACCACTTAATTCCCTCTGCCTACCCTGCTTTATGAGGGATACAACGTGACATTAGGAAGAAGAATTATACTCCTTAGTGTTCTGAATATAATCGGCGTTGAATTCCGTCACTAAACACGCAATGCTTTAAGAATTCGGCGGGAAATGGGGAACGGAGTGTCTTTACACTAGATTCTTTCTGCCAAGACTCCTATGTGCGGGATACAGCGTGAAGCAGCGTGAATATTCTCGTAATACATATTCCCATGCCGCTCTGCTCACCATTCAACACGAAATGTCTTTTGAACAGTAAATTGTGACTTACGAGTATATTTTATACCAAAAAACAAGGATTAGTCTACGCTAAATATTTTTTGGCACGAAATCACGAACGTTCGAAGATACAAAGCCTTTACTGACTTTGCCGAGTCGGTTTTATTTTGCAATCTTTTTGTTCAGTGCTGCCAAAAATATGTCTGGGGAGGAGAAATAAAATTAACTTATAATATTTCGAAGAAAGCAGACTCTGTTTCTTAGATCTTCTACGCTTTGCCGTCTGTCCATCAAGCTTCCGGATCTTTTGAAGTATCGCAAATACTAAGCCGTGTTTTTGATATATTTTTTTAACAGAATGTTGTTTACAGCTTCTGTCTACCAAAAATAAAAATATGTGGGCTGGTACAGCGACAACTGTAAGCGATAGTTGTGAGTTTGATTCTCAGTCCGGTAAAGTTTTTATTTTTTATTTCTTTTTCTTTTATAAGATAATATTGTAGTGTGTAGACACACCATAACGGTTTAACACACCATAATATATCTTTATTTTGGGCGAGAGGCAGAGACTTTTTTTAGCTTCACGTAGAACACAGCACATATCAGGGTATGCAGAGGGAATCTAATCACGAGTCATTATTTATTAGACTGTTAAACAAGTGAATTACACACGAAACAAAAAATCCGACTGCATAAACTAAATTAATGTATCCAATAACACTCGGGCCATCAAGATAAATACATCCGCACTAAAAACATAACCATCCTTTTAGGCTCCGCCACAGTCGGGTAATAAAAAAGAAAGAATATTCTAAAAAGAAAAACATATAATACATGACAAATGTTATAAGTTTTATTTTTACAGAGCAGAATTTATTCTCGACTTTAAAATATAAATATTTGTCACAACATCGAATACGTATGTATGTAGTAAAAAGTAAATCACTCACCGTGTAGCTTTTTTGATCAATTTTGTTAAAAAAACAACGCTTTTATTTTAAAATTCATGCTATTTTTATTCTCCTCAATACTGTGAAAATAATTATATTTTAGAAACTACAATAAAGCTAATTTTATTTACTTAAAATATTATTTTTGTTAAATATTAATATTTATTAATACATGTAGGTACATACATGTATATCTGAATATAAAAAAAATACTATTTTTAGGTATCTACTTAGAAAACGCCTGACGATCACATAATGGATGTGAATTTGATTCTCATTTAAGGATTGTTATTAAAAAAAATGATTGACTTCCTCTTTGAAAGAAACATAAACTAATAAAAATCGAGGGGGGATTTGATAAGAAAAAGAGCAGCATTTTACTATTGTTGCCTTAAATTCGTGTAGCTAAATGGAAACAGTATGTATTTACACTCAGCTACCTCTGCCTCCCGTATGCTGTGTAAAATGTAATTGTTGTTTAGACTGAAAAGAAATAATATAAGAATATAAAACAAAAAAATATTTTATTCATATATACATATATCAATTACACCTTATAATAGAATGTCAGTTACATGATATCCATATTTCCTTTAAAGTAGAAGTTCTCGTTCTAAGAAGGAAAGACCTTTCAGAAAATGTTGACGGCAATTCCGGCTATCGTAGGAAATGTGCCACTGTAGGAACTTTAAAACCACCTGTAGGTACAAGGTGCATGTAAAACGACACTAGTTTTTTTTAAAATACTGTTTATTTTTATAACTTATTTATGAAATAGGATTTATTTATTTAAAAATCGATTAAGTGCGAGTCGGACTCGCCCACTGAGCGTTGCGGATTGTAGGTCATCGGGTTTTATAACTTGGCAAACTTAAGTTTGCGAGCTTATGCAATCATTTTGTATGAAGTGAAGTGAAGTTTTCGGATACTTTCGTATATTTGTACTATATATAAGTTCTCACTTCTAGCCAAATATCATTATCGAAGACCCACAATTATGAAATAAGTAAGGGAAATATCCTATAGGTTTTGCAAACAAACATAAATTCTCTTATTTTTTTGATTGCGTTGATTTAGAAGCTTGATTTTTTCTGTGCTATTTAATATTAATTCTAGCTTGATACCTCCATGCAATCTGAGACGTCATCTGGACAGACGAACAACAAAGTGATCATACTAGGGTTCCGTTCTTACCTTTTGAGATACAATACTAAGAAAGATAGTTTTGTTCTATTCCCGTATAGCAGGTCCAAATAACACACTCTGACAGCTTAAATCACTCTATGTATAAAAATTTAACGGATGCGGAACGGAGTGTGTTAACATTATTTTTTCTTTCCCTAGCTTTGAAAAAAGCGGCGAGAAAAAGCGTGAAGTTGTTTTTTATATGAGAAAAAAAAAGAGCTTTGAATCATATTATTTACACTTTTTTTCACTACTGTTTTTCATAAGTAAAGCTTCATACCTTTACTTATTTTACAAACAGAATATTAATTATGTTTCTGTACAAAGACAAATTCTCAAAATGACTCGCAAATATTCGCACACAACGTGATTATCTCATTAAAATGCTTAACGAGCTTCAGATGTTTTATTTCTTCTAAGAAATGTGGCTTTAATTTTAAAGCGGAAATAAGGCGCTCTAAGTGACATACGCAAATTAAATTTACTGTTTTTTATTACTTCATTACTTTTTTATCTTTCATCTGTTTTCCTTTGTTTACAGAATATTTAGTGGTCTTTTTTGAAGGCATTGTATGGTGGGATTCGATGGGTATTTAATTAATAAGACCATGGTAGATAGTAGACTTCCTAGGAAATATTTCTAAATAGGGACAAAATACATTTTTTTTCTCTTTGCAAAACAACAATGAAATTAACGAAAATTCTAAATAGTATATAAAAGTCATATTGAATGTAAATATGTATGATGATTTATATTTCAGCGTCACGCTGTATCCCGCACTTAGCAAGGTACTTGGAGGGAATATGTTATAACACTTCGTTCCACATTTTCCTCCGAATTCTTGAAATATTTCGTGTTGAGAGGCAGAACATAACTAAACTTAACTAAATTAAACAGACAAGACCACAAGAAACGCCAGTATATTACATACGTATCTCATTATAAGCAACGAAAAACAAAATGAACATTCATTTAACATTTTGGAATATTTATACAATATCCTCACAAAGCTTTGAACTTTTAAATATTTAACAGTCATTGAAACTGAAACTATAGTTTTAAGCGTAAGCTCAGTGCTTCATTACCATATTATATGTACTTTCGACTTTATGTTAACGTGAAGTCGTGTACCAACTCTACGTTGGTAAATAAATGTTAATTTTAAGCGGTGGGGTTATTATAGGACCGTTAGTGTAGGTTCTGTTGCAAATGTAGATTGTTTTTTTTTATTTCACGCTATATCCCGCAGATAGCGGTGTATACAGAGAGAACTTAGTGATAAGACGCTCGTTTCCCTGCTTTAGGCCAAATTTTCGAGATATTTCGAAATGTTGAATGGCAGAACCCAACTGTGCGTTGAGTTAACGTTAACTGGAGAAATGACAAACTTATAATTTCTTAAAGTCCACCAGACTGACGCCAGATGTTATTATAAAATAAACAATATAATATTCAAACAGAATATATTTTACAAGTCAACAAGTCATATTTCTTTGTACTGTGTTGGCACGGCGCAGCGGACGCGTATTGCACAGTGGGATAACGAACTTTTTGACATATGTATGTATCTAAGCTTAAATCTAATATTATTTGTTATGCAACTTTATATAACTAAAATAAAATAAAAATAAGTCAGCTACCCTAGCACTACCTAGTTCTCCGCATTTTCTCTTGCGTTTCGACAGTATTAACTTCATGCGGCATGTCTCATATAAAAGGGTAGACAGAGGGAACCTAATGTTAAGGCACTTTGTTCCCCAATGCCCCCCCCCCCTAATTTTCAGGTTTTATCACAATGTATGCATCTACAAACTAAATACACCGATTTCTACTAACTAAAGTCCTCTAAACTAGTTAACAAAATTCTCACACCCATTCATATAAACGGGCAGATGGATATCCATCTAGATATAGTCTAGCGTAATTTCAGATCATTTTCGAATAAGCTTCAATTACAATGGAAACATTTGAACCCTAATGCGTTTTCCCATTACGGCGGCCCCATCGTGCCGCATTTAGAAGCTCATTCGTTATTCCTTCATCCAGGCGAAAGTACCCTCGAATCTACTAAACTGTTTGCTTAGGATAGAAAATTATTTGCCATATCTATACGGCTGTGGAATACTTGAACTGACATACGAGTACTTGTCATTGTTAACACAACGTGGGGATGATTTGATAAGACTTCAAAGCTGTGGGATGTGATCAAGTACAGGGTGGGTATAACTCAGTTCATCTTGAGAAGTTCAATATGAATTATTTACATTTCCTTGTATAAGAATAATATAAGAAAGTTAAAGAAGTTGGCGTTGAGTTCCACCAATCAACATGTAATATTTAGAAATTGTGTTGGAAAATGGAAAAAAGTGTCTTCTTGCATCGTATCTCGCTATGCGGAAGAAATTTTAAGCTGCTAAAAACAAAAAAATATAGTTATGAAAAAAAAATATCTATAAAACGTATAAAATATTTTTTTATAGTCTAAATATATACTAATAAAGATGAGTGTGTTTGGTTGACAGCGCTAATCTCAGGAACTACTTATTCGAATCAAAAAAATATGTTGGTGTTGTTTATTAATAAGGCGTAATAGGATGGCTAAATGAAATCTAAACACATACATGCACTAATTAGTTCGTTTGAAAGCGNGAAATTGTGTTGGAAAATGGAAAAAAGTGTCTTCTTGCATCGTATCTCGCTATGCGGAAGAAATTTTAAGCTGCTAAAAACAAAAAAATATAGTTATGAAAAAAAAAATATCTATAAAACGTATAAAATATTTTTTTATAGTCTAAATATATATACTAATAAAGATGAGCGTGTTTGGTTGACAGCGCTAATCTCAGGAACTTTTTATTCGAATCAAAAAAATATGTTGGTGTTGTTTATTAATAAAGTATAATAGCATGGCTAAATGAAATCTAAACACATACATGCACTAATTAGTTCGTGTGAAAGCGAACCCGCGCAGTGTTCTTGTAATAAAGCTAATGCCTCGGTTTTATACTCACATTTGAAATCTAAATAATTTACTTTTCAAGCTTGTATTCGCTGGCTCTAAAACAATATATGGTTGGCACGTTTTGTCGCATATACTGGATAATATTTTGTTACTTTTTTATAGAATTTTTTATGATTTTGAAGGAATTTCCGTTTTGCATAGATTTGGATGGATAATTAACAAATGTCAAACTCACAACTGTCACGTTTACAGTCACACGCTGTGCTTCACACTGAATCTCGCACATAGCAGGGTAGGCAGAGGGAACCTGGAAACCTAGTGTTAAGATACTCCGTTCCCATTAAGATACTTCCGCCGAATTTTGGAGTAATTGCATGTTGAGTGACGAAACTAAACGCCGCGCTTTGCCTCGACGCCAAAGTGAAGAAATAAAAACATTAAATATTTCATTTCCTCGAATAGATATCGAAACCACAACCTGTCACGTTTGCAATCACTCTTGTGCTCCTGCGTCTCTTATTATAGTAGTAATACACCTACTCTAACATTTTACCAAAAGGAAACTCAACATACAAAAACACCTAGCTTTTACAATTTTACTCGACAAAAATGTCATTAATATTCCTCATTGTGCTTTGACAGTCGTTTCTTGTAAAATCACGCTGCCACCATTACCGGGATCCTGAACGGGTATTAAGTGTTACAGTACAATACGAGCTAATCCTAGCTGCCTTATTGTTGCTTCATAAAAGCTAAGGCAGTTTAGATGTGGGCGAGACGATGACGATACGATGTATTAAAGATTTAATTAAAACAATTACATTTTCACGCTATAACCCGCATATACTAGGGTAGGCTGTGGGTACCATTAAGACACTCTATTGCCCATACACACCTTAATTTCGAATCAATTTAATAAGACATTTTTAGGAAGATAATTATATATTCTAAACTACTAAGTAATCTAATAGTGTCTAAAAGAAAAAAGTGAAGAACGGGAGATTTTTGGGTTCCTGTTGCTTCTTCGAATGCTGGAAGTGTGTCATTCTTTATAGAAAACTCTTTATAACTTAAATAGTATGTTACAAATATCGAATGGGCAACTTACTTAATATAAGAAGCGAAAAGACATCATTGCGTCAGATGGTTACGATTTTAAATAAATAAATCTGTAAATAAACAAACAAAAGTCCGCGCGTTGTATTGTAAATATTGAGGTAAGGTTTACATATACATACGTTCATATGTAAGGTTCATTTACATATTATGTTGTTTGAATGATGTATTTCTTTTTTTCGATAACAGTATCTTTCGCTATACATAAAGAAATATTCAAATGAAATAAAACCAAAAAAATCTTTTTTCAACTAGGGTAATAACCTAAGCACTTTTGAATATTGAAACATCAAGAACATAAAAATGTCAGTATTGTCAGTCTTACAAGTTACAGTAAGACAACTACCAATTTGGAAGGCTGATTCTGGTAAGGAGACGACATGAGAAATTTAAAAGTTACAGTAACTAAACATAACGTAATAAAGATTGAAAATGCATATAAAACATATAACTATATAGATAAATGTGTGTTTCAATGACTATTTCCCAAATATTTCACGTGATCGAAGCATTTAAACGATCTTATTTAAGCTATCCATTTTGGAAGTGACTCGCAGAAATCGGTACTTCGCAACTTTGACGATTAGACCCTTTACGATGTGACGGATCCAACTCTTTTTAATTTCACCTTGTATTAGTTGGGGAAGTCCCATTTCCATTTATTACCTAAAAGTTTGAAGGACTTTGACTAAATACATTAATTTTATTCTATATTGTTTTATTGTTTATAATGTACTTGTATGGAAATAAAATAAATTGACCATTATATCAGCCTTCAAATTATGTTTTTTTTCAGATAACATTTTAGTAAAAATCATTTTGCAAAATGCCTTATTTCTTGGTTTTTTTTGTCACTTAAATACAAAATTTTTTTCTATGTCTTCTTCGCACTCAACAGTAAACAAAACATTATAAAAAAAATAATCGTAGAAAAAAAGCAGGATTTTTAAGTACCTACTAGTGTACTCGTAAAATTAATTATATAAAGTAAAATTTATTATGGAAAAAGCAGATTAACGCTGTTAAAAATGTTATGAAATAAATGCGGTCTCCATGTAAATTATAATGTAATTTTTAATTAGGGAAACGTGTAAAGTTTTGCTGTAAGAGAAAAATGTGAAATTTAATACTTTAAAAATATATTTTATATAAAACGTAATGTAATGTCCGTTATGGCATAGTGGGTCAACTTTTTAATTTAAGTACGGGTTTAGGTTTGATCCCTATTCAGTGAAATAAGCTTAATCATCATTATCATCACTTCCCTGCACAGCGAAGCGTTGATTTTCGCCACTTGACATGCAATATCTTGAGAATTTAGCGTAAAATAGGCAACAGAGTCTGTTATATCCTAGTCAGAATTTATTAAGCATCCAAGAATATTTTAATTGGCATGTAGAAATAAAAATAATTTATAGCTGACAATTTCGAGAAAGTTGAAAAAAGGACCGAGTTGAGGAAAGGACATTATTAGTTACCACATAGATAGTTTTAATAAAATCAAATCAGATGATTTCAGTGAGGTACCGTTCCCCACTTTCCGGAGGCATTGAATGTTGAGTGGTGGAACTCTACGCCACGCTTTGCCTCGACACCAGAGCGAAGAAATGAAAATATAAATTTAAGCAAATATTTCTTCTCAAGTGGGAATCGAATCTAGAAGAATTTGCATTTACAATCACACACATGTATCCCTGCACCACGAGGGGCCTCCAATTTATAACTCAACAATTCAATGCCACAGTTACCAATTTCTTACTTTCATTACAACCATGTTTTTTTAGTTATTTTTATTTCATGGGATAAAGAATATGGCTATATATCGAAATTTGTTTATTTTATAAAAATGTTCCAATAATATTATAAAAAAATTAAAAATCCTTACTGTTTTGATTGAGACTCAATTAATTTCTATAAAAATAGCCGAAGTATAAAAACACAAAGGGCTTTTTAATTAAGAGGTTTCTGAATCCCAACTCAGCGGAGCGATGAGGATCGATATTGTTGTTGATCGCCTTCTTATTAGTGGACTGGGTCATTGTGTAAATAAAAGTTGAAAAAATTGTAATATCGATTGTTTTATTTAAAATGCCGGATGATAATAACTTTATTTGTTATTTAGTTTATTTGTTTGTATCCTTTTATTATACTTATAATCGTAAGTTATAAAAAAGTCTATGTTCCTATCTATTACTGATAAAGATAAATAAATATATCGGTAATGAGGCCAGTTGTGGCGCAGGGGCACAAAGTGAGACTGTAGATGCGACTGGTTATGGGTTCGATCCCGACTTGAGGAAATGAATTATTTAATTACTTTTTTTGTCCATTTCTTTAATATGGTGTAGAGGCAATGTCGGCAGAATTTAGCGGAAAGTGGGAAACAGAGAGTTTTTACACTAGGTTCCCTCTGCCTAACCTACTATGTGCGGGATATAGCAATCGCACTGTTGCCAAGTAAAAATAAGCCTTAGTGAATTGAATTCTGCAAAGTTAAAGAGAAATACAAATAATGAAGTAAGAACTTAGATTTCAAGGCCTTTTGTTACGAGAGATTGCGGTCTGAACTTAAAAACAAGTTAGATCCTTTACTTAGGGATCGAAGATTCTTGGGAATGAATTTTATTACATTCAGAGTAGGTATTCTTATCATATTACCAAGGTACAATTTAACACCAAAAATACATTCAAAAGCAAAATAATATAAAACATACTAAAATAATAATTTAGTAGAATTTGAAGAGCGAAATTATTTTTTAAGTAATTAATTAGTTAATTGTCGAACTAAAAACAACAGAAATAGAAATAGGAAAAAAAAACATAAATAAATGAATAACTCCTTTCTCTTAACATGGAAAATTCGTGATAATTTTGAAAATCTCAGTAATTTCCTTCCCCAGTCCATAAATAAGTCCATGTCATCGTTCCACGCATAATCCACACTAATACTGTCTCTGAGGTCTCTAGATAATACCTGCGTTATCAGCGATGACATTCCCGTTTATTTTTTGACGCGACCTTTTCTTAAAGTGGGAGTTTTCCGTATTTTTCTCTTATTTTTTATTTTATTATATTATATTTTTTTAACGCTAAAAAGTTTTAGTGTTGATATATTATGGGTGGGCTACGCCGTAAGTAATTATTTTGTTGAAAGATTTATTATAACCAACGTAATCCATCTATACAAATAATACATTGCTAGAAAATCTGTAGAAAATGATCATAATACCTAAAAATATACATATTCGTAGCACAATATTGTGCCAGGCTCACCCCAGAATACATTTCCTGACGGATTGACATTCGCAATTCTATAAACGTTAGGTAAAAGAGCATTTCGTAACAACAACTCGCACCTTAGCAGAAATAAATTCACATTTTGGCTGGCGTACGTCATTTGGCATGTTTTATTTCCGCTTTGACATTAGATTCGCTTTGCTCTGTAAAAATATGTAGCGTATAATGTTTGTGATTTTTTTCTCTTATATTTGTGGATCTTCAGCTACACGCTGTATCATGAGCAGGGTAGGCAGAGGGATTGTGTTAAGACACTCCGTTCCTCATTTTCCGCCGAAGGTTGTGGGTTCGATTTCCACTGCAGGAAATTGTTTTTCTTAATATTTTCATTTCTTTTAGGCTTGCTTTGCCTCGTCACCAGAATTGAAGTCTGACAATCACACGCAATGCCTCCAGAATGTTTGTTTAAGATTTATTTATTTCAATGCCTATATTTCATGTGCATCAATATTATAATGTTTAGTCACTCCGTTTTCTATTCTATGTTAGTGGCCATAGTGGCACAGAGATAAGAGTGTCTGACTGTAAGCATATGTAGGTTCAATGCTCACTCTAGAAATGAAGTAGTTCCATTTCCTTTGCATTATTTTCGAGGTCTTTTTCTCATACAAATGNAAATTCGTGATAATTTTGAAAATCTCAGTAATTTCCTTCCCCAGTTCATAAGTCCACGTCATCGTTCCACGCATAATCCACACTAATACTGTCTCTGAGGTCTCTAGATAATACCTGCGTTATCAGCGATGACATTCCTGTTTATTTTTTGACGTGACCTTTTCTTAAAGTGGGAGTTTTCCGTATTTTTCTCTTATTTTTTATTTTATTATATTATATTTTTTTGATAATGCTAAAAAAGTTTTAGTGTTGATATATTGTGGGTGAGCTAAGCCGTAAGTAATTATTTTGTTGAAAGATTTATTATAAGCAACGTAACCCATCTATACAAATAATACATTGCTATAAAATCTGTAAAAAATGATAATAATACCTAAAAATATACATATTCGTAGCACAATATTGTGCCAGGCTCACCCCAGAATACATTTCCTGACGGATTGACATTCGCAATTCTATAAACGTTAGGTAAAAGAGCATTTCGTAACAACAACTCGCACCTTAGCAGAAATAAATTCACATTTTGGCTGGCGTACGTCATTTGGCATGTTTTATTTCCGCTTTGACATTAGATTCGCTTTGCTCTGTAAAAATATGTAGTGTATAATGTTTGTGATTTTTTTCTCTTATATTTGTGGATCTTCAGCTTCACGCTGTATCATGTAGCAGGGTGTGCAGAGGGTGTGTTAAGTTAAGACTCTCCGCTCTGCCACTCAACACGCAATACCTCTAAAATGTTTGAAAATAATTTTATTTCTTTGTATTTTTACGTATATTTCATGTGTAGGAAACAAGAATATAATAGTTAGTCACTCTGTTTTCTTTTCTGTGTTTGAGGCCATCGTAGCACATAGGTAGAGTCTGATTATAAACATGACAGTTTTAGGTTCAATTCCTACTCTAAAATTGAGTTAAATTTTCTTTTCCTTTTAACTATTTTCGAGACAGTGGCGGAAATCGTAACACTTTTTCTTATACATATAAAGTGTAAAATTTATTAATATTTCATTATTTATCCAACAAACTACATATGTTTTACTAGACTGATTTATTGTCATTGTCACTTTAGCTTTCCACTATTCAAGTAAGCGTTTCTATTTTTCACAGCATTTTTGAAGTTTGGTTTAAAATCACGCCTCGGGCACATCCACGACAAGTGACGTTTACATTTTCTCGGATGTTTTTTCTTCTCTTGAAGAAACATTTTCAGATTTTATACATAAAAATATTGGTCGACAAATACATATGGTGGATAAGGAGACTTAGACTTTTATATTATAATGCTTTTGTTGATGAAATATAAAGATTTAATATGTGTACAATATATGCATAATGCAATATGTACTAAAGATTAAACAAGTTTAAATTTTGCTTTTCGCGTAGACAAGGAGAAAATCTAAAGAGAGCACACTCCGAATTCAGCAAACCAGATTCTTCGTGCTCAGTTATCCAAAATAATCCAGGGTTTTTTTTTGTAATTAAGCATTAGCACTCTAGTATAACCAAACCATTTTTAAAACAGATTGAGAAAATCTAATTACGCAGCCATTTATTAAAATATGAGTCAAGTTAAAAAAAATACTATATAATTACAAAACTTACACAATTCGCTGTTCCTAAAATTCGATGTTACAGCGGAAAAATCTTACAGAACAATCTTATCATTGCCATCACCGACTCTCCCTTTTACTGTAGAAAACACAAAAGGGTAAAGCCGAACATTTTGATTTATTCAACAAAAGTTGATACACAGCAAGCGAAGGCTGTCACGAAAAATTTATAAGGAAACCCTCGTCGAAACATGCCAACGCAACCAAATTAGAAATGGAGAAAGCTTATTATAATATAATATTATATTTCTGTGGGAGATATCATGCGATTTGTACAATTTTTTTTGCTAACTGTACTTTTTGTGAGAACTTTAGCTTTTGTTTTTGTTTGTATTAAAAATATGCTATATAATGTTATTGCTTAACGATGTCATTTAAAAAACATTTTGTTGTTTTAGGTTCATGCTGTATTTTATTTACGTAGATCAAAAATATCAAACTTAATATTGTATAAAAACTTAATACAGTAGCCAAATAATTTACTGACTTTAAATATCTCTAAAAAAATACGAGAGGTTCGTAGCGCAGTGGATTCGATTCCCACTCGAGGAAATGAAATATTTAATTCCATTTTTTCGATCTACTATCTGTGTGGTGTAGCGTGGCGGAAGGAAGGAAAATGAGGAACGGAGTGCTATAAATAACACTAGGCTCCTTCTGCCTCTGAAGTTGTATATGAAAACAATCATTTTAATCAAAAACATCCTTATTTAAGTTAAAATTCTTAAACAGAAAGGTTACGGAAACGACGTAACGACACTGCAATTACTTTTTATCGCCGCTCGAACTGGCACATGGCACGTCGGTCGGCGCACATACCGTACATGTTAACATTTGCCTGAAATTGAGTTTCAACTTTACATGGCCAAAAATTAAAACTTAATAGAATACTAGTGTTGAAAATCCGCCAAGAAATTTCTTTGGATTTCTATCCGGGTGGTTTAATAGTTTTACGTATAGGAAGGATCGTTTCGTTGTTAATTTCTTGTTTTTAGGGTTCCGTACGTTAAAAGGCAAAACGGCATCCTTATAGGATCACGTTCTTGTCCGTTTGTCAAAACTATTTATCTCGAGTCTGCATGGAGGTTGCTGCTACAGCTGAAGTTAATATCAAGTATTCAGGTCTGTTTTCTGAAGTCTTCGTAGGCATCTAATTCTATACTTTTTATGTCTGAAATTTGATCTGAAATGAGAATTTCCGATACAAATGAAGATATAATTCAGCTTCACGCTGTATCCCGCACATAGCAGGGTAGGCAGAGGGAACATAGTGTTAAGACACTCCGTTCCCCACTTTCTGCTGAAATCTGGAGGCATTGCGTGTTGAGTGGTAGAACTCAACGTCGCGCTTTGCCTCGACACCAGAGCGAAGAAATGGAAATATAAACGAAAATAACTATTTCACTTCCACGAGTGGGACTCGAACCTACAACCGTCGTGTTATAGTCACACCCTTGTGCCGCGGCGCCACGGCGGCTTCATGAAGAAATAAATCAATAATAACAAAAGCTTATCACAAAATAGCATAATACAATTTGAATTCTTAAATTGCAACATTCCCGCAACTGTTAACTGATACAAAATCCATTCTGAGCCGTAAAAGCTTTGTTTATACCAATATAATCAGATCCATGAATAATTCATCCGCCTCGCCTCGCCATCTGTTATATCTTTATTTGAAAGTTTATTACGTATTGATTGCACTGAGTTACATATTTGAATTTCATTATGGCGGATGAATTGGACACGAATTATGAAAGGTATTTTATGATGTTAATACTGTTTCGATGATCCTATTTATTTCGTGTTACTTTTTCGTTTTACTAGTTTGGGAGTACAGTTTAAAATTGAATTTCTGAAACTTGTTACATATATACGTATTATGTATAGAAAATAACCCCATTGAAACGCAAATTTGCAGGCTTTCTTTACTACGCTATGCTCGCAAGTCACAGGTACTCTTCCCAGTTGCACTCTCTGTAATGGACCCACATGGTATCGTCTCTACCCTGTACGGTGTTAATCCAATTTGGATATACATAAAAAAATTGTAAATTAATTATCAAAATAAATGACTGACTCGTGTATTTTTTTCAGCTTCACGATGTATCCTATACAGCAAGGTGTGAATACATCATAGCTTTTCACCATGTAATATCCAATCCTTCGAAATTGGGCGAAAAATTAGAAACGGAGAACATTAAGGTTACCTCTGCCTGTATACAGGGTGTAGCGTACAGCTTTAATAGATATAACATGATCAGGCGAGATAGTGAGGTGAAAGTAATACGGTACACCGTACGTAAGGGTTGGGTTATGTTATTGACAGTCGGGTAACGCGGGTCATATTGGTACTGACGTTTTGATATATGACTCCGCTAAACAAAAGAATATTTTTTGTGGTCCCCTTCCATTTGGATGGAAAAGCCTAATATGATTAATCTTGTTTTGGTGACTTTATTGTTCTTTCAACTGAAAATAATTATTGATTAAATTGATTGTTACATATATGTTATACAGGGTGGAATTGTCAGCACCACTTTAAATGAAACCACAATTTTAACTACTCTATATAAGCCTAATATAATTCGGAAAAAAAATAATTCCCAAAAATGAAAAAAATATTTTTTCAAACAAAATAAATAATAAAATGATCCTTTTAAAATAAAACGCCATTTGTAAAGTATAATATAGGTACGCACACACTTACCTGTCAAAGCGGCAACGTCGCACACGTATGTGTGCGTCACACGAAATACAGGTATGGATAAAAATCGTGAAATGAAAAAAAAATCCTACGTCCAAACTGTTGAGGTACCTTAATTATTTTTTTTAGTTCTGGGTTTAAAATATTTTACCCTATATGCAGTTTCAGTAAAAGTAGCGCTGCCTCTTCCACTCTGTATACCTTATACTGTTATATACTTTATAGATTCCCGTTATATTCCGCATATTCCAAAGGGTAGGTAGAGGGAACCTGGGTAGCTAGTGTTAAAACTCTCTGTTTCCCATGTAGATAACTCTGTTCCCCACCTTCCGCTAAATTCTTGAGGTATTGCGTGTTAAGTGGCGGAGTTGTTGACTGTATTGTATACAAAAAATCTAAAAGAGCTGATAAAATTCTGTTATGTCCAAATCTATTTGTATATAAAAAAAATAATGAAAATATACTGTTTAATCTAAATTTCAACCTAACTATGAACAATAGGCGTATAATATAACGCCATAAGAGCTTAATAATAACAAATGCGTGCATAAATCAGATCTAGCTCATTTAGCGATTTAAATCCATTGAAATGAACTTACCAAAGCTAGGTGATAAAATTAAGCGGAAACCAAATTTAAATTAATGTATAGACGCATCTTGGTATGACGAATATTTTGAAAATATATTATAAATATTAGTGACAGTCCATAGGTAATTATATTTTAGAATACTCAATTAATAATTATTTTTACTTAGAAAACTTGGAAAAAATAAAAAAGTACTATTTACAAACATCAGAGCTTGTAAGAGTATGTATGTAAGGCCAGTCGTGGCGCAGGTTCATAAGTGTGTGAACGCTATAGTATGTGGGTTCGACTCAAAGTTGAGGAAATGAATTTTTGTTTTTTTATTTCCTCGCTCTGGCAACGAGGCAAAGCGCGGTCTTCAGAAATCGGCAAAAGTGAGAGTGGGGAACGGACTTATCTTAATAGGAACGGAGTATACTAGACTCTCAGGTTCCCTTTGCCTACTCTGCTATGAGGGTGACACAACGAGAAGCTAAAAAGACCACAATTAAAATTTGTACATTAAGATACCACATATGTATCTGCCAGTCTATTCTTGTTACTAATTAATAGCTCAAGACTAATAAAACTAAAATCTGTTCGATAACATTCATATATGTGACACCTATAAATATCAATTTATTTCAATTCAGTTAATAATTCCCAAAATTCCAATTTACAGCATACGTAATGTATAGATAACCGTATTACCCGGCCAATAGGTGTTTCGGTGAGCCAATTTCGCTTAGATTTCACACAAATCGCGAACATAATAACCATTCAGCCCTCGGCTCGATCCGTTCATGCGAATTAAATTTGAAATTGAACGTTCAATGCTATTAAAGTAGGGCTAAATAAGTGCACCTGCGGCTGGCATCAGCTATCTGTTTTAATATTTCGCCCCTCATTTTGGGGATGTTACGATAATTCTGATGGTAGATTATTTTTGTAGTTTCGTATATATTTAGTGGAGAACGGAGTGTCTTAACACTAAATGTCCCCTGCCCAATCTGCGAGCGAGAAAATTGATACAATGAAGTAAAGTGCTCTATATAAAGGCTTAATGAAGTATACGACATTCTATGATAAAAATTATTCAACGTAGCTACATTTGAACTTGCCTCTTTTGGACGGTATTTACGTTCCTGTGTAACCCATTCGAGAAAAAAAATGTTATTTTCATTTCAGTTTTTGTCACGAGGCACAGGGCGGCGTTGAATTCCGCCATTCAACAAGCTCAGAACTCGGTGAAAAGTGGGGAACGGAGTGTCTTAAAACTAGGATCCCAGGTTCCTTCTGCCTACTCTGTGTATGGATCCCATAGCGATAAGCTACAAAAATATTAAAATACAATTCGAAAATTTTATTGAGATACTTATAAAAATGCACAAGTAATACTTTTCATGAAAAATATTACAATTTTTCAACTTGTTCGAAATATGTATACGGTACGTATTACCCAATATTTTTATAATAACCAATCAACGAATTTCAGAGAGAACTCGGAAATTTATTATAATTTATTAAATATTATCTTTCTCAATGTTTCCTTTTGGCGTCCTTCCAGGAACACTACAGGGGCGATTGAACCTACAAAGTGATATTAGAGTCCATTGTTTAAATAACCTGTTTATTTAATATGATAAAGTAATATATTTTGATTCACTGAACGTTATCTGACTGTTTTAATGGAATAAATTATTATTTATTGATATCTCATTGTTCAAAGCGCGGCGTTGAGTTGCGCTACTCAATATAATATCTCGAAAATTGAGCGGAAAGCGCGGAACATAGTGTCCTAGAATTAGGCTTCGCAGCAGCAGGCTTAGCCCTTGCCCACGCTTCATTTTCAAGATATCATTCGTGATTTAAATATCGTGTGCGCCACGACTATAAACGTAATGGTTGTGGATGCGATTCCTGCTCAGGAGAATAATAAATATTTTTTCTTAGCCTCAGGCTATATTCCGCTTAGTGTTAAGACACTCCGTTCTCCACTTTTCGTGTGTTGACTTCATCAACCAATTTCATTTTACAGTGCCGCTGGGTAACTACTATCTTACTATATTAATATGATATTCCGAATATTTAGGCCGTGTATTAGTGTCGTTTTTTATAAGCCTAGCCTTTAGTTTTGTAAGCTTTTATATTTCAACGAAACAAATTTAATGTTTTCATCTCAAAATCTGCAATTAATATGATTACGGAGTTCCATTACTGCTCGATTCGTTTTTAAAAAGTTTTACCTGAAGCCGAAGCTTCAAGAACTTTGGATCCATTAAGATCTTGACGAAATAATTAAAATAAGAATAAAGTTTTAATGTAATTATTTCATTTGTATCTAGGAAATAAATAAATACAATAAAAATATAAATATTCATTAAATAAATCGTTTTAAAAAAAGCTATCTAGATGTTTTTTGATGTTGAATTCAGTATTGTATTCTTTGCAAAACAATCGCTTTCATTTAATACTCTTATAACGGCAGCCATTTTGAATAAGCACATTAATTTTATTTTATGGCGTTTCAGTCTCATCAAAACTGAAGTCGTAATCCAAATTTCAGCTCAATCGGACACTAGCAAGTGAGTCAAATTGAGCTTGCAAGATTTCATATACACTAACATACATACTGACACGGTAAAGCAAATAAAAGCTTATTGGGAGATATTTTAATAAATATTCGCCTAAGGCATAAATAACCTTCGCGCTACAATCATACGCTTGTGCTGCTGTAAATGTACTCTACTCTTTTTTTCATCTTATGCTTTCCAGCATAGGTATTCAATTAAAAATAAAAATATATTCCTCAATTTAAAAATATTTTATACACAAAACCTTTAAAAGCCTTGACACAAACTGATAAATAATAAAACTGCTATTGTTATCAAATAAATTTCAGCACGACATCGATTCTTTTGTCTCTCTGTAGTGACCTGAATAGGCACCGCTTTTTTAGGTTTCAGTAACGGACCAATCACTGGAATTTAATTTCCATTTAATAGTTAATTGGTGTGTCACGAGCGTTGGAGGTATGTTTGGATTTTTCAATTATAACGCGAAATATTTTAACTGTTGCAATTGAATATTAGTGTTGCGAAAATACGTGTCCTCTACAAAAAAAATAAAATATACTTTTTATCATTAGTTATTATATTAGTCGTCTGAGCGGAGAAACTACTCAGAATTTCATGAATTTTACGTGTAGGGAGGATGTTGTAGATAGAAAGGCCTGTATCTGGCAAATCCAAGTGTATTTTACATTTGGGCATCCCTTTTCTTCTGTTGAAGCAAAGTGTAAAACACGTATTTTATAGATTTTTTTAGCTACACGCTGCATCCTGCACATAACGCGCTGGTAGGCAGAGGAAATCCGAGAAACTAGTGTCGTTTCTAAATCCTCAAATTTTTTTCGTCAAATTTCGGTTCTAAATGTTCAAATTTCTTAAGATAAAATACAAAATGTATACCAAAATACAATTTTTTTTATATAATATTAAAAATAATCATCAATATATAATATTAAATTAAACTAAAAGTTCCTACTGAAGGCCCCATTTCACGATATTTCAGAACCACATTGAAAAGTTGAAAGTAATTGAAAAGGAAATTGCATACGTGTTTCGGTTCACAAGTACAGATATGAAAAATTAACTCAGTCCCTCTGGATTTTGTTCATCTTACGAATGATAGCGGAAATGGCTACACTATCATAGAATATATCTGTAATGTCATGTATTTATTTTTGATGCCGTCGATTCCCAGAGGCAACTGTATCGCGACGGTTGTGGGTTCAATTCCCAAATTTAACTTTTTATTTAATAATGTAAAACAATCTCGTATCGATAAAGGAAATAAAAGAATTATAATATATTAAAAGTTAAACTTCTTCCTCTATAATATAAAACAATCGTATCGACATGCTAAGTCTCAACACTATAGGGAGATAAGAAAACAGTATAGAACAATAAGATTAAGAGCTTACTTTCAAAGAGATTTTGCTTCTTTATATCATACTTCAGTCTTACACTAACGTGTAACATTTTAAATATAGCTTCCAAAGATTTAGTACTGAACTTTTATATCTATTTTATCTGTCTATGACACAGTAGAAGGATTTTTTGGCCTGTTAGCTTAGTGGTGCTGCTGCTAAGTTCTTTTGAGTTCTTAAACTTTCGCTACGCCTTTTTTGCTTTGGAAAGAAACTAAAAATTCGTTTTTATAATATTAAAAGTAATATTAAAGGTAATAACTATTGTATGAGTCAGAGATATGGAAGGAACAATGACTGATATAATAAAGCCTAAAGCTCTCCTCGATAGATGGACTATCAAAATAAGAAGAACTTTTCGATTCCAACCAGTAGTTCTTTCGATAAATACGTTCAACCAAACAAACAGGCTTTTATCTATATAATATTAGTATATTAGTACATATATATATATATATATATGCGCTTCCATAATAGCAATATAATGTAATCTGATTACCTTTGGAAATAGCATATATATAAAATTTTAATTAAAAGGCCAAATACCAAATCAGTGAGCGTCGAATTAAATCAGATTAATAATGAACATAGTAGAGTAATTTATTATACAGCTATTTAATTATAAAGGGCTTTGTAAATGCTTAAATTAATATTTTTTTAATGTTTTGAGTTGTCTAATCATTTCAGCCTCTGATAGGTTCAGAGTTGCTGAGAAAGATATTTTTTTCTTTGTATTTATTTGCTTCACGCTGTATTTGGTATATAGCAGTGTAGGTAGATAGATTTTAATATTACTCCACTTTCCATATAATTTTTGAGACATTACGACATAGCGAGTTGAGCGGAAGAACTGGACGCCACGCTCTGTCTTGTTACTAGAGCAAGAAAAATGATAATAAAAAGAAACAAAATAATACATAACGGTGTAACAACATCCACTAAATGCAACGGACAAAGTTGAAAATCCATTTTAAAGTTAGTTCGGGTGAAGCTTTTAGTGCAATAAATGCCTTCCTTCTTACTTTCTTAAAAGTTTCCTTTAAAACAAAAAGATTTGTTTCTTATCCTAGGACAAACGACCATCTCGTGTCGCTGGACGAACTTTGATATTAAATCAGTCATGATAGTACTTTAAAATTACAACAGTTTCTAAGTTTTGTAGTGATATAAGAATAATATAAATAGGTTTTCTTGAAATTTTATACTTTTATAAGTTGTTGCTTTTGATTTCATATAACACGTACAAGCGCAGTGGTGCATTGGGACAGCCTCAGTACGGTGGTAGCGTACGATCTAAAAAAACAAATTGCTGACAATACTTTAATTAATAAACAGGACTAAGTTCTCAACGCAATGTCTTCAAAAAAATAGGTGAAAAGTGGGCAGTATGTTGTCTTTGTAATACATAGAAGGGCAAACAGAGGAAATGTAGTGATAAGACGAAACTTAACGCCACTCTTTGTCGAACCCATTACCGCCGCGTTTACAGTTACATGCTTTGCTACTGTGCCACGCAGCACAGCCTCTTTTTAACATTTTATAGTGAAATAAAATGAAATTAAAAAAAAATCGAGATATAAAGCTTTAGTACGGAAATATAAAACTGGTACATCCGAAGTGAATTTTCCTCATGTCTTTAATGTTTCTTAAAATATTTTATGTACATAAATGAAATTGATACTGTTATTTATTTCTATATATACATCTGCTATTTGCACATAATCTCCGCTGTAAACGCAATGATTGTAGGTTCGATACGCACTCGATTAAATAAAATAATTAACATTTTAATTTCCTTGCTCTCGCAACGAGGCAAAACATGGCTGTAAGCCCGCAACTCAACACACTATGCATCCAAAATTCAAAGGAAATGTGGAACGGAAGTGTCTTAATGAGAACAGCGTGTTCTAATACTAGGTTTCCAGGTTCTTTCTACCAACCCTGCTATGTGCGGAATATAGCGCTAAGTAAAAAATAACTTATATTAGGTATAAGTTTTTATCTAAAGTAGAACCAGTCGACAAATGCATTAGCTTCGCAAAGAGCTTTTAAAGTTAAAAATAATCCATCTCCTAGTAATTACTGATAGATATCACGGATATTGAATTAATGGTTGGAACGTTCACTCGATTGATTTACAGATAAAGTTAACGAAATAATATAATATACGAATAGGTAAACGCGGAATGGATTGTTATTGTTAAAGCAATTTAAAAGTAAAAGTTGGTAGTTTGCAAATAATATTTTTGTTTTTTTTTTTGGGGCTGAAGAAGAAAATATTTATTGAGACCAGAAAGTGAGGAACGAATTTTTTTAAATTGGAACGGCGTTTCATAACACTAGGTTCCCAGGTTCCCTGAAAAAAACTTGGGCTAGTCTGATATCGCAGCTACGACCGAAAATAGTGAAACTATTCAGAGATTACTAATGAGCCAGAGAAGCTTATTCTCATATAATTTATAGCTCCGAGTACGTTCTATATCACCTGTAGCACTTAATGTAGCTGATGTGATTATCCAGGATAAAGACGTGTCCTTTAAGCTATATAATTTGTTCTTATTTTATCTTCTCGCTGTATCCTCAATCTGGAAACCTAGTGATAAGACACTCCTTTTTAATATTGAAGGTATATAAGGATAAAGGACTAATTATGTTTATTAACCGTATGTAATACACACACAAAGTGAGCCTATACCTCTAACAACACCCGTAAACCTCAAGAATATTACTTTTGTCAAAGGAATATTTTATTTGGATTAAAATTTTAATTACTCCTGTCTTTACTGAATCCAATTTGCAAAGCTCCATAGGCGTAACGAGTTACTGTTACTTCAGCATAATTACGATATCGGGAACGTCTTAAAACATTTTAATTAATTTTTAATGAAGCTAACATTTTTATGACTTCCTTTCATTAAGAGACTTATTAATTTTACAGGTATTTAAAATGTGAAAATATTATTTGAATTTTTTATGGGAAGCCTTGTGTGGAAATGATGGCTTTTATTTTTATTGTAATATATAAAATGTTTTAGACAAAATTAATACGAAAAAGGTTTCGATTAATTCTTAAGCTAGTTTTCGATTCGCAACTTTTCTGGCGTGATTTGGCGATTGTGACGTTTTTCTTTAAATGATTAGTTTACTTTTTGGACGTGATTACTAGGCGTTACAATGTCCTATAATTAAAATATATATGTATATTTAACGTTTTAATCTCTTTGTTCGTCAATACTATCCCAAAGCCTATTATTAAGTACATTTTAACAGGGTAAGTAGATAAAAGTTATAGTTTAAGCTCCTCTATATGTGGTCTCATTAAAATCATGTCGCGGCGGCAAAGTAAACTTACTCTTGTAAAGGTAAATTACGGGACAAAAGGGAGTAAAAATCGGTCAAGTGTGAATCAGACTCGTCTACTGAGGATTCCGTACCAATTTTGTGAGTGTATAAGGTACAAAGAGGTACTTCTATTTAAACTTATACTGTAAGAAATGAAATATACATATATTTTTTTATAATTATTTACTGTGATATACCGCAAAATTTGTTTATTAATGATGGCAGTATTTTACATATTTTACTTTTTAAAAACACTATGTGCTTGGTGTTGGAAGTCAAAGCCACGCCTTATATCAGTAGGGAAATGAAAATAGTTTAGATTTAACCATTCGTTAAGTATCTAACCTATAACTATAAAACTTTTTTTTAGATTTACTCTCTATCCCGTACATAATATGATAAAGAAACTGATAACCTAGTATGAAGACAACGTTCCCATTAAGACACTTCCGTTCCGCACTTTCCACTGACTTTTTGAGGCATTGCATATTGAGTGTCGAAATTTAACGCCACGTATTGCCTTGTTACCATAGCGTGGAAATATTAATAAAATATTAAATATTTCATCTCATCGAATGGGAATCGAACCCACTCCCTGTCGCGCTAACAGTCTCTCTTTTGTGCCAATGCGCCACAACTGGCCTCATATATATATGAGGCCTCGCATAAAGCAGAAAAAAGAAAAAAATACGAAACGTCGAGCTCAATTTATACTCCCATTTCCACGTTATGACTTACGATGTACAATATTTACATATTTACCTATTTACGTTCGTTAGCCAACCGTAAAGTGAACATTACTGTCTTTTCCTTATTGAATCTTTTTATATATAAATTCTATTTGATTTGCTTAATTTTCAAAACATACTTTTGAGGCCAGTCGTGGCGTAGAGGCACATAGTGTGGGTTGTGGGTTGGATCCTCACTGGAGTGAAAGGAAATATCTTCGCTTTGCGATCAAGGCAAAGGGCGGCGTTGAGTTCCGCCACTCAACACGCAATGCCTCCAGAATTCAGAACAATGTGTGGAACGGAGTGTTTTAACACTAGGTTCCCCACTTTTCGCCATTCAAACCCACAATCATCTCAAAAACAATGAAACGGCGTATTATTGCGCTACGAAGGCTATTCTAATTTTAATAAATGTTTATCTTAGATCGCAAAAAACGCTATCAAAGCGTCAAAATAGAAGAAAAAAGATATTACAAGAAAAAAGATATTACACAAACATCGCTTGAAATTGAATAAGAAAATACTAAAATTGATTGAGGGATTATATGAAGGAGATTTTGATCACTCGATCTGATTGAATTTTAAATAGAGATTGGGAAAATCACCAAAGGATTTGTTTTTCTCTAAACGAAAATATATTTTATAATATGAAACCGTAACAGTCAAGGTTGTTTATTAAATAGTTAAATTTACTTTTCTATTGTAAATATTAAAAAATGTGTGGGATCACGTGGGGCATTGTGACAATTTCTAAACGTAATCGTCATAGTAGATAAGAGTTCGATTCCAAATTAGGGGAATTAATTATTTACATTTATCCGTAGCGTTGCATTTCGCCTTTTACATAAATTGCAATAAATTAATTGCCTTATAAGGTTCGAGCGTTAGAACGAGAAGCTAAAAAATATTTTATTAAATGAAAATTGAACCTGCAACTTGATCATAAAATTATTAATACTTACAATATTAATTATAATTTATGTACCAGTGCATGAGTGCCCCTATTGTAATATGCAGGGATGGAATATGCGACAATGTTTGTTCAACGTTCAATCAAATATGCAAATATCTTAAGCTAACATTATATTTTGTTGACCGTCCAAGAGACTTTAATATTTTTAGCATTACATTTTAAGCATCACATCTCATTATTGATTAATTTTTGGCAATTCTTTTTATTTTGATAAAATTGATATTAATTTATGAAGCAGAAAATCATTGATAACTATTATCTTATGTTACGTTTCTAATGTCTACATTTTTTAGCTTCATGCTACATTCCACATATAACAGGTTAGGCAGAGAGAATCAGGGATTCTATTGTTAAGACACCCCGTTCGCATTAAGGCATTTTCGTTCATAATTTTTCGTCAAATTATAAAGGAAGAATTAATACTGAAAGTTCTTTATAAGCATTTGTAGTTCTTAAAATAGAAGGTACAAAAACTTTACTTATCACATATTCTTCCTACAGCGTGTATAAGTTAATATTAACCACCACCCAAAAGCATAAGCCAATTCAGGGCATGTGCAAGAATAGCTTTACAATATCAAAATACCTGCACTCAATAAGCATTGTCTGAGTAAAAAAATGCAAATACTTATGTAAATATGTTAAAAAATTTATTTAAATATAGTCAATTCTCGTAATAAGTATAGTAATTTTTTACCGTTTCAAGATTTGAGTACATTTTTAGCAGATTGTCATTTAGGTGCGCCTATGAAACTTTACAAAGATTATTCAGTACTAATACTAGTAGGTTTTATAATTACTTTTGGAAAAAAATCATCAGTAATTAATGATTAATGAAAATTAATGATAAGCGAAATGGTGAGGTACTGAGGTCCCATAGGACCCACAGACAACCTTTGCTTAATATATAAATAAAGGAATTTCTAAAGTTCCAAAAACCCTATTAAAAGCTTAAACCTAAAGCAAGTTACATACGTACATAGTTGAAAGTTTGATCGAGCGGAACACTGTGGGATCAGATAATTTAAAAGGATCTAATCGTATCGGGTCATTGTTATTTGTAGCGGGGCTAGAGCTTCGAGTGATTTAATTAAGTTGTTTATTTTAAAGTTTTGATTTAGATTGTAAATAAATGTAAAATAAAACAATCGACGAGACATTGAAAAAACATAGTCTTTATATGCCTTTTTACAAAATACACTTATTAATTAACGTAGCGGGATTAGAACCCGCGCCTCTTAGAAACCGTTCAAACTCTATGACCACTAAGCCATACGTTGTCATCAAGCTACGAGTACGGCAAATCTCTTATACTTTTGTTAGAACTTATTTGTTTTTAATAAGTTTACAGTATATTGAGTGGGGTAACTAAACACCTTGTGTAGTTCTAACAGAAAGGTAAAGTTACACTATTTTATATATAATAATTATTTGAAGCTTAAACAAATTTTACGCCATAGGTACTAAATAAATAAACTAATTTTAATGGATACTTAGACTATCAGTATACAGATTACTGTAAAGTGCTCGAANAAACAATGAAACGGCGTATTATTGCGCTACGAAGGCTATTCTAATTTTAATAAATGTTTATCTTAGATCGCAAAAAACGCTATCAAAGCGTCAAAATAGAAGAAAAAAGATATTACAAGAAAAAAGATATTACACAAACATCGCTTGAAATTGAATAAGAAAATACTAAAATTGATTGAGGGATTATATGAAGGAGATTTTGATCACTCGATCTGATTGAATTTTAAATAGAGATTGGGAAAATCACCAAAGGATTTGTTTTTCTCTAAACGAAAATATATTTTATAATATGAAACCGTAACAGTCAAGGTTGTTTATTAAATAGTTAAATTTACTTTTCTATTGTAAATATTAAAAAATGTGTGGGATCACGTGGGGCATTGTGACAATTTCTAAACGTAATCGTCATAGTAGATAAGAGTTCGATTCCAAATTAGGGGAATTAATTATTTACATTTATCCGTAGCGTTGCATTTCGCCTTTTACATAAATTGCAATAAATTAATTGCCTTATAAGGTTCGAGCGTTAGAACGAGAAGCTAAAAAATATTTTATTAAATGAAAATTGAACCTGCAACTTGATCATAAAATTATTAATACTTACAATATTAATTATAATTTATGTACCAGTGCATGAGTGCCCCTATTGTAATATGCAGGGATGGAATATGCGACAATGTTTGTTCAACGTTCAATCAAATATGCAAATATCTTAAGCTAACATTATATTTTGTTGACCGTCCAAGAGACTATAATATTTTAAGCCTCACATCACATTATTGATTAATTTTGATTTTTATCATAATTTTTTGATTTTATACAATTGATATTAATTTATGAAGCAGATAATTATGTCTTATGTTATGTTTCTAATGTCTACATTTTTTAGGTCGAATTAATACTGAAAGTTCTTTATAAGCATTTGTAGTTATTAAAATAGAAGGTACAAAAACTTTACTTGTGACATATTCTTCCTACAGCGTGTGAAAGTTAATATTATTATGGTGGACCCAAGTGTATAAGCCAATTCAGGGCATGTGCTAGAATAGCTTTACAATATCAAAATATCTGCACTCAATAAGCATTGTCTGAGTAAAAAATGCAAATACTTATGTAAATATCTATAAAAATCGATTTAAATATAGTCAATTCTCGTAATAAGTATAGTAATTTTTTACCGTTTCATTATTTGAGTACATTTTTAGCAGATTGTCATTCAGGTGCGCCTATGAAACTTTACAGAGATTATTCAGTACTAATACTAGTAGGTTTATTAATTACTTTTAAAAAAAACAGTAATTAATGATTAATTAAAATTAATGATTAGTGAAATGATGAGGTACTGAGGTCCCATAGGACCCACAGACAACCTTTAATATATAAATAAAGGAATTTCTAAAGTTCCAAAAACCCTATTAAAAGCTTAAACCTAAAGCAAGTTACATACGTACATAGTCGAAAGTTTGATCGAGCGGAACACTGTGGGATCAGATAATTTAAAAGGATCTAATCGTATCGGGTCATTGCTATTTGTAGCAGGGCTAGAGCTTCGAGTGATTTAATTAAGTTGTTTATTTTGAAGTGTTGATTTAGATTGTAAATAAATGTAAAATAAAACATTCGATGAGACAATTAAAAAACATAGTCTTTATATGCCTTTTTACAAAACGGATAAAAAAGTTAACATAGGAGAATTTGAACACGCTCTTAGAAACCGTCCAAGCTCTATGACCACTAAGCCATACGTTCTCATAAAGCTATGAGTACATCAAATTATGCAATAACACTTTAAGGAATGTTAAAAACATAGTCTTTAGCTTCACTAGAAAGCCTACTATTATAGATATTACATATTGAGTGGCGTAACTGAACACTGTGCCTGGTTCTAACAGAAAGGAAAAATTACATCATTTTACATATAATAATTATCCGAAGCTAATTTTTACGACGTACGTACTAAATAAATTAACTTATTTTAATGGATATTTAGACTGTCACTTTCAAGTAAAGAGGAATACATTTTAAATAGGACTTTCTCGTTACTTTCGCAATTCTCTAACTACTAATATACAAGACAATATACCTAAAAGAAATAGATATATTTCTAGTATAGTCAATTACATTATTCCGATTTAGAAACGAAATCAAATAAATTCCAAAAAATAAATTCCGATTAGATAAATAGCTAGTAGGAAAGAAACTAAATAATTATATTTTTTTCATAATGAACGGCAATCTAATAAAACATCATTCACATTGAAAATCAAAAGGTTTAATTCCTTTTGAATGACAGCTTTAAGTGTAATTACGATACAACGTCGACTTTAATAGTAATCCTAAGTGTTACCTGCCGTCCCTCATGATCCCTAGAGGAGAAGTTACTGCCCTTTAATAACTTAGATAAAACTAAAAGCATCGTGGAGCTGTGCAGCACCAACTGACTGTTAAGAACAATAGTTGCGGGTTCGATTCTCACTTGGGAGAATAAATTATTATTTATTAATATTTTCATTTCTCCGCTTTGGTAACAAGGTAAAAAAAGCGACGGAAAGAGGGAAAAAGGTGGTAACACTAGGTTTCTGCCTTCCCTTAAAAAAACACTGTACCAATGTGAACAATCAATGGGTCAAAGCTGAAGGTATCTATTGAGTACCTCTAATTAGCTGAAACTGAATACTATTGATACTTATTGAATTTAATTAGATATATGATGAGCATCGTCGGCAATATTACGAAGAGATGAATGTGTATATATATATTTAGAAATAGACTAAACAAAATACATTATAATTATTTCGAAAAAACAATATGTTGAAAATTGATAGGTCTAGTCTAGACGATTGAAGTTAAGAAAAAATAATGCCCCCATTTAGGCTGTGGTTGCATAGTGGCACAGCGCCTGACTGTAAACGCGACGGTTGTGGGTTCTCCCCTTTCCCTTCTTATCTTCTTCTTCTTCTTCTTTTCATGAATTATTTACTATCTATCGAAAGTTGGGCGATACGTGGGGACTGAAGTATCTTAGCACTGGGCTCCCTCTGTATACCTTCCTTCTATGCGGAAACAGCGTGAAACAAGAATCGAATTTACTACCAAACTGCCATTTATGTAAAAATATTTATTCAAATGTGCTTACATACTATAGATATGCATATGTCTATTAGTATATAATAGCTTATACAATTTGACTAATTAATCTATATGAAATACCTTGAAATTAATTATATTATTAATGACATAATTTAATGCATATTAAATTCGTAATGTGTTCGTAATAAAGTATCGTGCTTTATTATTGTGTATTCTTTCCTAGTACTGCCTATTAGAAATGTTGTAGCAGGTTCATTTCTCGCGCTACACTAGTTGTTTTTGGTCATTTTAAACAGAAATGAAAGTAAATAAATTTCAATATATCTACCTATACTAGAAATGAGTGGCATAGAATTAAACAAAATTATAATATAAAATAAATGAATTTAAGTACGTACAAAACAATGCAATGATAAATCAGTGTCGGGACACTCCGTTCTCCGTTTTCCGATACAATTTGGGACATTTAATTGAGTGGCGAGACGCTGCGCTGTCTAAAGAAGAACAATCTTAAATATTCAGTTAAATCAAACTTTTATTCTAAGCTGATGATGACTTTTATTAAGCAAAATCTCGTTGAGTATTCATGGTAAATAATTTAATGCACGCAGAGCTATTTACGTAGTACGTAGACTGACTCTTGATGCCGTATTTACAATATCACAGGAAATCCATCATGGATATATTATATACTTAATAATTATATATTTATGTATGGAGGTTGATTGTGGTTGAGATTAATAGATTTTTTATCTAATTCACGCTTGCACACAACAAGGTACGCAAAGGGAACCTAGTGTTGAGACACTCTCTTTCTCACTTTCCACCGAATTTAAGCAGCAGCCGCAGCTCTTACCAGAGGAAATGAAAATATTAAACACTTCATTTCCCCAAATGGGAATCGAACCCATAAACGTCGAATATATAGTCGCACGCTCCTCCTGTGTGCGCTACCACCTTGTTAGTGTCAATCGCACTTTTTTATTTGCAATAACCAAAAGTCACGCGTCCAGTAAAATTCCGAAAAATATGTTTTAATGTGCGCCAATCTGCTTCAAATTGATCGAAATACAGCTTTTGAAACGTTTCATTTAGGGGAAATATTCACAATTAACAATCAAGTCTCGATAAGTTCAGTATGTTTACATGAGGACATTATGGCGTAGGAAGATAATGTCTGGGTGAAAACAGGGAGATTATAGATTCGAATCCCATTTGGGAAATTATTTATTAATTATCTCCTTCATATGTCAAAACAAATGTGATATGATATGAAAAAATAAAGGACGCGGTGTTGACACTAAGAAGAAATCCTACAAAAACTTTAAACGTAAAATTTTTGCTATTTTTTACCATCAGGTACAAACCAAATATCAACCTAATAGTCCTGTACAAGCTGAAAATATACTTTGCAAATATAATAAAGCCAGTACGCAAAAAATATCAAGAAAAATTTAGAGCTAGAATTCTATTCAGAGTGAACACAGAACCCAGCACCCAAATAGATCTCCCATTCTTTTGTCGGCGAAGTCGAGAAAGACGCATTACTTAACAATTAACTTGTCTCTCATTTCCCATTTATATTTTTTATGGAATTATAATATATTATATTCACTACAGACGTTCTGTGAATATTAGAAACTGCATAGAAATTTAAACCAGCGTAGTACAAAGCTAGAGAGCTACGTAAGTTAATCACAAAAGTTTTAGGTACAGTATTAACCACGCGGTAACATTTAACCGTTTGCTTTCAAAACGTTTAAATAGACTAAAACTCGCATTTCGCTACCTTTGCGGTTGTATAACTGAAAAAGCTGAAATTTATGTATTTCGTTACTATATGCTCTATTGTTCTAGAGTTTGTGGTAGGTAAAGAATAGTTTTTAATGCAGTTTTAATATAATAAAAATAAAAAAGAACTACTAGGTTCTTTTATGTTTTTAAATAATCATTTTTTTATGTAATAATTATTAGAATTTAACTCGCAACAACATCATGTAGTATACCTACTACCAGATATTATCTAACTGCACAATATGAGTATGTTCTTTCTATATGAACTGCTTTATACGGGATAAAGCGTGAATGTAAGTTATGATATGGCGTCGATAAATTTAACAATAATATAATACTTTTAATTTCAATCTAAAATAAAAGAGGTGCCTTAAAATCAGACAGAATTGCCCGATAATGAATTGCCAGATTAAGCGCGATAAGGAATAAACATTCCTCGTAGATAGGTTATATGTTTAATTAGCATAGTAGCTTGCTAGCCAGCCGAATGGTGTCCGAGGGACGCGAGTTCGAATTCTATATTAAAATGTTTCTAAGTATTCTTCTTATCCGAGTATTAGTTTTATTTACTTCTCAAGCAAAGCTCGTACACTCTTACTTGTATAGAAAGCGTATAAAATATTGAACATAGCGAGATATATACGCGCGCCTCTTCGTAACTGCCCAAGCCCTCTAACCATTATCCCATAAGTACCTAATCATCAAGCTACTTCGGAATTTTCATATACATGTTACAACTTATTAATATTGTTGGCATGTCTGTAGGACGATTCTTATAGGCGTTGTTTATTACCGCAGTAATTAATGATTATTTATCATTGCCATTTCGAGTGTCATCATTAATAAATACGTGGAGACTGTAACAGCAGCTGGCATAAAACAAACAACACTCATTCACAGCCTTTTCGCGGTTTTATGTTACAATGGCGCCATAACAAAAGGGGTTGAATAAATTATAATGATAATGAAAGCCTTAGCGGTCGACGCTAATAATTTGCTAAGTCATAATTTTGAGTAAAGGTGTTTTTACACTTACATTAATAAATATTTGCTAAATTCGTTTTATTTGCAAAAAACAAATAAAAAAATACGGGACAGGTGAAACTAAATAAAAGCTGTAAAATAAGTGATGAAAGAAATTATTGATACAAAATATTTCGCTTGAGTGTATACTCAAGGTAAGTATTCGTAAAGAGTATTCTCTATGAATACTTATATAATGTAGAAGAATAATAAAAGAATGACGATTTTATTATAATAAAATCTATCAAATTCCCCGTCTGTGTTTGGGACTAATAACCATTGCATTTGCGACCATTACTAAATTCTGATAGCGTGGACTACACAATGAAGCAGTTTATATTTTCCCGTTAGGAATATTGGGAAATCTTCGGAAATCCTATTGATCCCTTTGACACTCCCTAATGACTCAAAATTTCAGCGATCTAGGTAGTTTTGCCTGTGTTTTGTCTCTCAGTGACTTGTATAATATATAAAATATTATACAGATAAGATTTAAAATATTATCGTAAACTATGAATTAATAAACATTACATAATTATAATATGACGCATCAACGCGAAACCTTAATGCACATGTCTAAATTAAAACTTTTTTTATCAAAAATATATTTGAGTATATTTTTTAAAAAAATTTATATACAAATCAACCTCGCCCTAATAAAAATGGTGTTATGCCGTCAACCTCTGACATTTTAAAATACTTTTTTACTGCTAGCGCTGCGTTGAACTAGTTACAGGTAATTATAACTTTTATACCAATTTTTATATGAGAATTTTGTGTACGGAATAATTTTTGTACATTGCACCGGCAAAAATTTACTTAAGACCATTTTATAAAAAAAAGTAAAGTATAATAATAATGATTTAATAATAAAAATATTTAAAATAATGTTCAAATATTCTAACTTGAACTTGAACTTTTATAATAATACTTTTTTAGCTAAACGCTATATCCTGCATGGGAGAAAATGAAAACATTAAAAATTTCATTCCCTCGGATGGGAAATGAACCCACAACCGTCACGTTTAGATATGTACGCTTGTGCCAAAAATATTTTAATTCTTTAGTGAACATCGAATCCAAAACCATCGAACACTGTACAAAAGTGCTATACTCTCCACATATTAATAACTTCAATACACTATTAGTTAATAATATCTCGTCTGCAATACAAAGGGATGACAAATAATAAATGTCGGCAAAACAAAAGGCGGTCCAATGAAGGAACATTCGCAGGGAGGTGATTTGTCTTGTGAAATGTAACGCAATTTCATGTTTGCGGTTGCTTTGTCATGCTTTCTATTATACTTACGGGTTTTGACGTTATAATTGTAATATACTGACTTACGCCGGCGACTTTGCTCGCTTGGTACAGTTAGGGATATTTTTAAAATGTTCATATTGAAATGTAGACCACTGTAGTCGAGCTGAAACACGGACGTTTTAATCTTTCGTCGTACAAGCACAATTCTCACTTAACTCACGGACATATTTCTCGCAAGTAAATTCTTCCATGCAACGCCTTGTAGTTCAAGGGAGCATGAAGGCTGCAGGTGAGACGTGGCAGATCTGCTGTGCGATAGGCCGACCAAGTGAGGGCTGGCCCCTAATGGTCCTCTCTATGAATATACCAGGCAGGCAGGGATCCGCGAAAAATAACGTCGGACCGTGTGGCGCATCACTAACCTTACCTTTAAAATTACAACCACTACCGCTGTTAAGAGCGAAACGACAAGATGTCCACTCAAGTTATTATTACAAAGAAGACGACCACTTAGGGCATAGATTTCTACGATTTATTCCATAAGAAAACCGCAACATTTCTTGCTTTAAGCGTTGGTTGTAAGCTAAAATTTTAACAATTGCTTAATTGGTAATATAAGAATACATTTTCAGGGAAACCGTTTTCTTGCGAGGTTAAAAATTGCTACGATTATAATAGAAACCATGACAAAGCAGCCGCAGTGATGGTGGAATTGCGCTACGTTTCGTAAGACAAATTGCCCCCAATGAGTGTTCGTTCATCGGCTCCTTTATTTTCTTTCGACCGCTAATTATTATTTGTTCTAAATTGGTGGAGAAGAAATTGTTTATGTTTACGCTATATTGGCAAACTAGTATTTATTTTTTAAGTTAAGAGGTGTCGAGAGGTTAATTTATGTTGAAAAAAATTTGGCGGAAAGTTGGAAACACGAGTGTCTTAATAAGAACGAAGTGTCTTTCTTAACAATAGATTCCATTGCTCCCTCTGCCTACTCTGCCATATATATACCTATGATACACAGAGATACGGCGTAAAGCTATTTGTTTAAACAGGTACGATCTACTATAACATATATATCCACTAAATATCAAATTTATGTTGCAACGTCGATGTTTAATATTACTTCAGATTCCTAATATCAAAATTGAATGTTTCCGTGGTGTTGTGAGGTATGAGTTATTACATTTTGACTATGGATTTAATTTCCATTATAATTAATGACAATATAAAACTATATTTTAGATTTCTTAACCTGTTTCTTGGTAATTGGTAATTTAACGCTAAAACAAGACACTGGGGTAACTATAATGAGAGAGTTTGCCTAACTTAGCCCCTAATGCATATTAAGCGATGCATATTTCATGTTTCCAGTCTTATCACTAAAGTTGAGGCATATTTTGCATTTAAAGATGAAAAGAAATTAAAAATCTAATAAATTTATTAAATTAGTAACAAAATTGCAAAGAAATAATATATTTATTAGACTTTTAATTTCTTTTTTTACTCAGTGTTCAGATATTCCGTTCTCCACTTTTCACCCATCTTCAAGACAGTGCATTAAGTCAAGCTATTATTTTTTTATTAAATGACATGTTCCAACGATAATCATTCATAACTAATATATGAAAATGCACGAATAAAGTGTGAATCCCAACGTGACAAAATATGGGTCTTTCTCGATTTCGCAAAGTATTGCCTTCATAGATCAACTTGATGCGTTCGAGATATCAATTTCATAGGAAATGTTATAGGTTGAGACAAATTCGGCGATCTATACATATAAATATCTCTTTATTTTTCTTCTGTTTGTGATATGAAATGATTTTCCTTTTTAGGGTAACGTACCTCAAAATGAAAAATAACATTTAGAGGAACACTTTGTTGTCCGTTTCTCTGTCTATCTGTCTAGCTGCCTGTGCGTCTGTCAAGACATTTTTTTCTCAAGCACTATTTCTCACAAGTATCAAGCTAAAATAAGCATATTTTTTTCCCATTATTAAACATTCCTCATCCTCACCTTAACTAATTAAATACAATAAATCTGTATTTGGCAACAAACTTTTAAAACTATACAATTGACTTCTTAAAAAACGGACTTGGATTTTTTCAAATAGTTTCAACGATACTTGCTGCACAGTAAGAATTTACATGAATATTTCAGCTTTGAAAGACTGTAAAAGAAGTGCAGTTTTTGCATCCATTTATCAAGAGGGAGCCTAAGTATCTAGTTTATAACGAAGTTGGGGATTAATGTACTCAAGCTGTAGTACAATTTTAACATTAAACTTATAGGACATCATGGCACAGTTTCTATAATTACTGATAATTACTGTAATTAGTATAATTAATGTATTATATTGTTAACACTACAAGAACCATGTAGGTTTATCTTGAGTGCCGTATTCGTCTTAATTTACAATTTCGTTTAAATGATATGTAATTGCTAATTTCTTTATGTAACGGATACACAAGACACTACTTTTATATAAAACATATAATAAGTAAAGAGAATGGGTTTTAAATAATTTATTATTTTCAATAAAAAATCATTGGCTTTTAGTATTCTTAACTTAGATGAACTTACTCGCTCACTGTATTGCACTTTTTCCAGCTACAGCTACTTGACAAGGTAGGCAGTGGGAACCTGGGTTCGTGGGGCAGTTCTTATTAAGAAAGTTCATTCCTCACTTTCCGCCGAACTAAACAATACGAATTATCATGTCTTGACAGTTAAGAAATAAAAATAATTCATTCATCCGAGTGTGAATCGAACCCACAACCCTCACAGAACCTGTGCTGGCTTAAACATTATTTACAAAAAATATATAATATCCATATTTGAATAGGAGTTAAAACGTAAAAAAAATGTTATTCGTTTTAATTTCATTATGCAGATACCGGAGCTTGACGTGGTCACTAGCGCTAGATTTTTCTTTTTACGCCCTTCAAACTCGATATGCCTTGACGTTTACAAATTGCACGAAGTATGTATGATACAGTTTGCGTGTATATTTCTATTAAAATCTAAATTTAAGACAAATATATAAGTTTAAATATAGATATTATGGGAAACTTTTCTTTTTTTGGTGTTTTGTGACAGGAACATTTTGGAAATACTTAGTTTTTTAATATTAGCGTCATTTTCTCCACAGTATATGTATATACATTGCCTTTGATTGTAACGTTCTGGTAACAAAACGAATTGTGGCGTTAAGTTACTCGTGGCTAGTATTCAACACATATTATTTCTAAAATTAGTTGGTGTATGGGAAACGGAGTGTCTTAAAACTATATTCTCTTCTGCTCCTCTACTATGAGGAAAACAACGAAAAGACCATGAGAGAGGGCCTATACATACACTTAAAACTAGAAAAAATACTGTAAAAAATTATCCTTTCACAATTACCATATCTTATCTACATAGCGAAGTGATAATCATTTGAATATAATTTGAATTTAAAAAGTATTAAATCTCCGCCCATTTGCCTTGACTCAATCTCATGCTGAATGTATTACCATTTTTATAAGGACCTGACGGTCGCGCGAGTTATTTATTCTTTCTATTTATTTAACAGCTTAACTGTAATGTAGACTTAAATTTGTCATCTGAGTAAAGAAGAATTACATAAGTTAATATATTATTTTTTGTTTGAATTATGAAGAGATATTGCCAGGTCAGTCGTGGTGTAAAGGCGACAGGTTCTGAGTTTGATTTCCACTCGAGGAAATTAAATATTGGATATTTCTCAATTCCCCGCTCTGGTAACGAGCGGAGTGAGTTGAGTGACCGCCACACAATGCCTTCAGAATACGGTGGAAAGTTGGAAACGGAAATGTCTTAATGGGAACGGAGTGTCTTAACACTAGGTTCCCTGGTTTCGTCTGCTTATCCTGCACTGTGTGGCTACAGCGTAAAGCTAAAAAACCAAATTCGACACACCAATATGTCCAATGTATTAAATATAACAATTAAGAACAGCAATTTGCTAATAGAAATAAAAATAATTATGTTTTTAGTTTTTACACAGAAAAATCTATTTTTATGGTTTACATCGGGAATATTGCACTGGAAAATATTTTTAATCTAATAATACGAAAATATTTTGCAATGTGTGAAAGGTCGTTACAGTATGAGCGCTTTCGATTGGGTTTGTTCATATAGGTACCTACCAGAATAAATTTTTACAATAATAGTTTTTTATATTTATGAATCTATGTATGTTATTTTTTCATTTTCACACAAGGTTGAAATTAGATATTGTTATAATCTAATAAGTCCGTTACGTTACGTTACGCTTAGACGATTATAAGCGCGGTTCGTTTCATTTTTATATGTTTCCTAAATATTAGGCGTTATATAGTATATCTAACCGTTCAAAACTTGCTCCCGTAAGTACTTTTGAACTTACAATCAAAGTTTCAAATTGTCGTCAGAGTCCTTAGTGTGTTAATTTCAAATATTTTTTTGAATATTCAACATAGTTATAAATAAAAAAACCAGTTAAATGCGATTCGCCTAAACTCCTCAGAATTCGGCAGAAGGTGGGGAACGGATATGTCTTAACGAGATCAGAGTGTCCTAACACTATGTTCAGCTCCCCTCTGTCTACCCTTCTATGTGCGGGATAAAGTGTTAAGAAAAAAAAGTGTAAAATAGAATAATAATAAGAATTTCAAGAGAATGGACAGTCGATAATGATGTAAATATAAAGTTTAGCTAAAGCCATTATTAGAAGCGATGCGACAAAGAGAAGTTTTAAGGGTATACTCTTAAAACATCGTGTTTCGAGTTAGACATAAACTGTTTGAAATGTTTTATTAACAAAGTTGTGAAGACATTTTAGCTCTTCTGTTCTATCAATTGCTGTTACTGTATAAATTTTTTTCTAATTTATTATTGATTTTTTTTTTCACTTTTTGTATAGAATTTTGTTTTCTTTGTCTATGCTAAAATTTAAATTTAAAAAATAAAATCTTGTCTTCTGTTATTTAATTCGGAAAAATTATTTCAAGTTAATTGTTAATATTAAATTTACTTTTACTTATTCAAAATAAATGTAATACAGAAGTTAATTTATATGAGTTAAAAAATATATTGTATTGTAATTTTTTTTTAAATAATTCAGTCCTATAAATATTTAATTAGTTTCGCCGAAGATTATATTGCTTTCCCGCAACCATTTTAATACTTTACTTTAATCTTAAAACGTTAAGCCGCTTCTAAAACTTAAAAGAAAGATATTCACGCAATGCTTACAGAGAGCCAAGTTTTACAAACAAAGGATGGTTTAGGCGAAAGCGAGTTCGTTACGAACTTTAGAAAGAAGTAAGGGTGTTCTGAATTCGTAAAGGTCAACGAAAAGCCACTAAAATGTTTCTTTTTCTGAGATTTTCCTTTTATACTGGAAACAAACATGATTGAGGTCGTCGTGGCACAGTGTCTGATTGTAAGTTCGACGGTCGTGGATTTGATTTCTATTTGAGAGAATAAATTATTTAAATTTAAGCGCTCCAGTAACAGGACAAACCCTAATACAAGCAGAATACACCGCGAAGCTAAAGAAAGCAATTATGGATGTAGTTGTGCCCACTTTGGAAAATATCCTCACTCAGCAGGAATTCCTGACGGGAAACGTATAAAAAATTACTTAAAAGAAAAATAAAAAAATCATAAAAGAACACACACACACACATTTACGTAGAATTATATTAAATTCTGTATACATTTGTGAGACACAGTGCACTTATATGTAATAAACCAGTATTGTAACGAACATAATGACCGTCCAAACTAAATCATTTTGCCAATCGCCTCATTTCCTGGACAGCACTTTGACAGCTTAGATGAGCTCTCAATTAAATATGAATTACCATGTCTCTATACATTAGATGTGACATTATGCGATTATGTTTAAACCCAGGGGAAGGCAAATTTAAATACTACCTAAGCACTTGATCTGTTTAGGTGCTATTAAAAAAATCGTAATTATCGATAATTAGTAGTTTTTTTCTTTTCTTACATTGAAGTAATTAAAATATTAAATTCTAAATTTGGTTTTTATTTAAATTAGTGCAAATAAAAGTAGTTTTGAAGTCGGTCTTACTTTAATTGTAATTATATTACGTATTTTCTAAAAAAAGTATTTCTTATTACATTTATTATAAACGTTCTTTTTATTTCAAGCAGCTAGATACTATTTCAGTTCTAAAAAACCTAGTGAACGTCGTCCTTGAGTTATATTGTCTTAAATCTTCCTTCGAGTAACTCTTGAGAATCTATTTCACTAAAAGAACCATTTTAGAGAAGTAATAGCGCACTAGAGAGAAATGAAACCATCATTTTATCCAACAATGTTAGGATTTTTAACACTTTTACGAAATATTAACTAGTTTTTATGAAACACTAGGGGCCCGCTCGCGGTTACACCCGCGTGAGCTATGTTATTATTAATTTCTGTCTCCATGACTACGTCCTAGTGACGTCTATGCAAAATTTGAGACTTCTAGCATTTGTAGTAACGAAGTTTCATACAAACTTTCGACCCTAAAAACAACCCCTTAGAAGTCGAATATTGCAAATTCCCGTCTTAGCGAGCACCTACGTCCTCCAAGTAACTCCTATGCAAAATTTGAGATTCCTAGCACTCGTAGTTACTGAGATTTCGTGATGAGTGAGTGACCTTTCGATTTTATATATATAGATTAACGCCGGGCTTTTATCTTGATGCCAGAGCGAATAAATGAAAAAAATAATATATAATGATTCATTTCGTGGAGTGGGGACCGAAGCCACAACCGTCGCGTTACAGTCACTCCTATTTAATTAAAATTAAATTAATCAAATCCTGAAAATAAAATAAAGAAAATAAACAAACTCGCTACATTTCATTCCACACAACTCAACACGGAGTATGCATGAATGAGTTATGTTTCTCTCAGATGGGACGATCCCACTCTTTGAAGATTATATCAATGATTTCACAAAATTAATACACAAATAAACATATTATGTTAATTTAATATGCCGAATTAAAATATTTTTGATGGATTTTATTTTGTATATGTATTCAAGTGGGCAGATTTAGGTCTGGTCGTGGACAAGTGATGAGAAAACAGAAGGGTTAGTTCGAAAATTCTATAATAGATATCTGTAAATTAATTGTATTATTAACGCCCTTACGGTGCAGTGGTTACACTATAGAATGTACAACTACAACTGACTTGATAATGAAAATAACCTTCGTCCCCATATCTGAGGACAATAACCATATTTATGATATATACAAATATTTTATCATCTTAAATAGACAAATCTAGCCTTTTCATATTAAAATGGACAAAATCGTTGAAATCTATATTATTTCTAATCAAAAAAGCCACCCTGAAAACTTAAATTATATCATTGCCTTATTTGAAATCAATATATATCTAGCAAATTTCAAAAATAAATTGTTTCCTCACCAACGTAAGAAAACTTTTAAGGGGCTCACAAAATTCTCCACTTGACGTTTCAATCAAAGGCTTGAAAATCTTTTAAAATTTCATTTCGATAACCTAAAAAGCCTTTAATGGAGCAAATGGAATCATTTATCCCTATCAACTTCATCGAGGCGTGCAATCAAATCTGATCAAAGTGGTTCAAACCAGTTCAAATTGCTCCAAAACGGTTTCCAAGCGGATCTTCTTTGTGCGCTTTTTGTTTAGTTCTCGAGTGGCCCTCTAATGCTACGGGCATTAGATGACATTAAAAATATTTTATATTTTCCATTATAATTTCATTAAAATGCATCAATTTATTTTTATTAAGTTAGTTAAAAAAATCTTTTTATCTGTTCAGTTTAAGTTTCAGTTAAAGTTTACAAAGTCTAATTGACTTTGTAAAATGTAATTTATACATGCATTTTAATTCCGAGTAGAAACGTAGGTATATATTTCTTTTATCATTATATCATAACAGAAGATAAGGCCGTCGAGGCGCAGGAGTGCGTGCGACCGTAGACGCGACGATTGTAGGTCCGATTCCCACTCGTAGGAATTTTTAATATATTCATATCCTTGCTCCAGTAAAGGAGAATAATTGCACCACTCAACACGCAATGCCTCGAGTTTTCGAAGTAATAGAGAAAAGTGGAGAACGCAAGTGTCTTAATGGGAACGAAGTGTTAACATTAAGTTTCAAAGTTTCCTGTGCCTACTCAGCTATGTCCGGGATACAGGTGAAGCTATATAAAGAAGAGAAGAAAATATTTAATATTTCACAGATTCGAGGAGCTCAAAGTAATGCCTTGCACTTGCAACCTAAGTATAGGTTTTAGGGCTTAAATTTAAGTCAAAACGACAAACAACAAATCTTATTATTGAAAATTTCTTTGCATAATTCATGTTCTTAGAACAAAATACAATAAAAAAGTAAAGTATTCTTCAAAAGGATTAAATAGATTTTCTTAACGCAAAAGTGTATGTATGATATGTACGTACGAGTATGCCGGATGGGGAAACACATGTCTGAATACGATATTACTGTGAGATATTTTTCTTTTAAAATTCTAAATTCTTATGCTCGATTTACAAGGAAGACAGATTTTCCGTGGTATAATCGTTATATTGTTGCTGTTAGAATCAAGCTGTTATATTCATTTTAATAAGTATATATTTTTTTTAATTTCATACGAATTCTGCTATTTGTGGGATAAGTGAATAAATTTTAGATTTGAAGATGCATTGGTAGCGATAGTAAAATAAAAAAAATATTAATTATAAAAACCATTGAGGTTAAATATTTAATATTCTCATTTCCCCCGTCCAAGGGAAAGCGTGACGTTCAGTTCCGCACGCAATGCCTCTAGAATTCGCCGAAAAGTGGGGAACAGAAGTGTCTTAATGGGGAAAGTGTGTTTTAACACTAACTTATCAGCAACTCTGCTTACTCTGCTTTGTGCGGGATAAAAATGACGTATAAACTACTTACTTACTTGTCTACTAAATAAATCAATTACCTTCGATTAAACCTAAAAAATATTACAAATAGATTATCATCCATTTTCATTTTACGTCGCACGAAACATCCGTTGCTCGTCATATTGGAAATCTGCGAATACAATTTCCACGAGAAAAGCGTTTTTAAAGAGATCCGACATTTAGATATAATGCTAATTTATTCATTGGCAAGAAAGAACGCCGTGAGCCTACTGGAGATTGAATTTAATCTTCAATTCGTAATTTACTTTTGATGTTAAATTAAAGGCCCATCCTAGCCTTTGTGCACGATTTCTGGGAGTTTTCTTGATTTATACTATTTAACGTAACGGGACAGACAGGTTTTATTGTGTTTGCTCCTGGAATTACTGGTATGTATAAGTATGTTATATAAGTTTTTATATAAGTTATGTATCCTATCCTATATCTTATAAAACAAAGTCGCTTTTCGTGTCTGTCTGTTGTTTCTAACTCTTCTTCTTCTAAACCACCCAACGGATTTTATTGCGGTTTTCACCATTAGGTCGAGTATTTTTCGTAGAAGGTTTATATATAGTTTATTATTTGTACATTCTTATGTAAATTAACATAAATACG
>JAKRZM010001095.1:89536-159506 GCA_036379175.1 Heliconius cydno galanthus | reverse complement strand
GAAAATGCGGGTTGCATTAGGGTTTAATTAATTTTCACATTATCTTAAGTGCTTTGCAAACATACATTATATGAATAATCCAGTAGTAAAAGCGGGCGAAGCCGCAAGGGGGTCGCTAGTATTATATAAGTTTTTTATTATTCTTGTTAATTTAGCTTGATTTTGTCGCGAATTTAAGTGAAACGTAATTTAACCTATTAGATTTTTTAGCAGAGGGAACCTGAGAACCTGATGTTGTGACTTTACTTCCATTAAGATACTTCCATTCCCCGTTTTTCGCCGAATTTTCAAAGCATTACGTGTTGAGTGAATGAAATAAAACTATTAAATATGTCATTCTCCGTAGTGGGAATTGAAACCACTACCGTAGCGTTTACAGTTGCACGCTTAGGCCCCTGCGCTCTGTAGGATTCTAGACTTATTTTCTTTTAAATAAACTTTGTTACATTAAAAGTATCTTAATTTTAAATACTTTATAGAATAAACTTCCACATTGATGGACGATTAATCCACACGAGTCGATCGAACCGTAATCCATTGAATGATCGCCTTCTTAGCACATCCTTGACGCGAGCAGATTGCGGCTTCTAACCTAATGTGTCTCCTGAATGACATACAGACATCTTGCATGGATAGCAAAAAAAATAGGATTTATAGTCATTCTATAATTTTATATGATAATTAATGATACAAATAAAAAATAGGAGAACATCAAAAAACCAAAGTAGTAGAATAGTAAATAGAATAGTTTTTTTAGCTTCAGGCATATAGCAGACACATTAGATATCCTAATGTTAAGTGTCTTCATTCTCGACTTTTCACTATAAGTGAAGTTCTTGTAGTTAAAAATATCTCTAAAAATATTATTTTATATGTAAACATTACTCACTAATATTAAATTAATTATAACATTGAGATGTCAGCTTATTCGTTTTCTTAACACTGTGTAAACCTTCACTTCCAAGTACAGGTAAATATTTGAATTCCACAAAACGCGAGGAACTTCGAATGCGCGGAAGGCAAAATTTATATTTGTATTTAAAGAAGGAACTTTTAAAGTTGATCTTATTTTTTTCTTTGTATATGTAACGAGGTAGAAGGTTTATTAATGACACTACTAAAAATATCAAGTCTTGTATAATCTAACTATTCGTCGCCCGCAACTTTGCTTGCATGCAATTAAGAATAAAAACGTTTTGTGGAATGTTAAATCCGATTGGGGTATGGAATTTCATGTAATTCTTCCTTTATTCTCCCCTACACGCCCTAAGTCTGGTCATTGGATTGTCTTTTACTCAGCAATAAAAAGTTTATAAAAAAAAACAGTCGAATTGATAGCCTCCTTTTATTACAGAACTCGGTTAAAAAATAACAAGAATGTGTCTACATATTATATTAATTTTCAAGTTATAAATAAAATATATACCAATAATAATTACTTTGGAGCTTAAAAGACCTGAAATTTAATAACGCCACGATCAGCTCTTAAGTTGATAAATTGAAATTTATTATTGTTTTATCAAGACTCTATTAAAGCGCGCAATTTCCTCGCCGAATACAAATTTTAACTTTTTGACAGTTGTTCGTAAGTTGGAACGGAGATTTGAGAACGGAGTTTACTTACGCAAATAAAAAGTTTGGGGGAAAGTTTGGGACTGTGACAAATTCTGATTGTTAATAAGATAACATAGTTAATTGTGATGGAGCCGGAAATGGTGTTTTTTTACATTTATCGCATTTATTTTCATTGCGAATGCGATTGGCATTAACGAAGGTCGGCGTAAGAGTTAGTATTTTTTTATGGGGCTAATTTCTTTATTGTTTTTACGTAAATTTATTATATTTTTTATTTTCAGCTTCTCGCTGTATCCCGTAGCAGGGTAGGCGGAAGGTCCTAAAGGCTAAAGTAAAAGTGTTCAGTGAAGGAATGCAATGCCTTGTTTTATATTGTTATCGGAAGTTATCAGAAGAAAAAAAATAACATAATTCATTCTTCCAAGATATTCGAACCCACGTCCACCGCTTTTGCAAACAGACGGTCACAACAATTTTTTAATATTTGTTTTATACCTGTTAGAAAATCAAATTAAAAATAGTGCTTCTATCTAAAAACATATTATTTATCTATAGTATTGCCCGTATTATTTAAGGGTAACCCCCTATATATAGCCCCGGATAAATCAGCTTAGGCAGAAAAGTGTCAAGACACTCTGTTTCTCAATAAAACCATGACACTACGATACTACACTACACATAAATTGGAAAATGTTGTTATAAAAGATTTGTAATATATAAGATAACATTATAAATTAAACATTTCTGACAGCTAGCAAAAGGTACTCAGAATTTTGTCCCAAAAACTTTTGTTTTCGTCGTTTTGAACAAAGGCTTTCACTTAACAACTTTATATTTACGTCACTATTGATTTACCATTATTTTAATGGATATTTCCTAAACAAATAAGGCTGACTCCAAATACTTAAGTATTTTTATTGTACATGACTATAACAGAATGTTTGCGATATGATAAAAAAAATTGTAGAAATGATTCTGATGAAGCTTGGATTATTCTCTAAGTTTCATTGAAATTGGAAAAGACCATCTCGATATGACTTTTAGTTCCAACAAATATAAGGGCAAACGTATATACGTTTACAATACCAACTCTAGCAGCATATTTTAAAATCCATAACTAATTGGGGCCAGTCGTAGCGCCGGGGCACGAAGTGTGATGCGACTGGTTTATTTAAATTTGGATTTCCATTTCTTCACTCCACTTAACACGTAATGTCTCAAAAAATTCAGCTGAAAGTAGAGAACGGAGTGCTTATCACTAGGTTCCCTATGCCTACCCTGCTACATGCAGGATACAGAGTGAAACAGATATGATTCCATTTAACATCTAATAATTCTATTCCAATCCAATACCTCCATTCATTCCATGAAGCGTCGAGGTATACAACGTATCAAATCATTCATACAGATCATATTAAAGCGTCTAACGACGTGAGCTCGAGTGGCTCTCCAGGTTTAGACGTAGGATAGATTAAATCCGCCCGATATGTACCTACTCTATGCAAATGGCTTGGGCTTTGTATTGCTTTAGATGGAAGTTACCTAACAGATATCTGACAATGCTTTGGGAGGCTGGTCATCATATAAATAGGAAATGTCAACCTGTAATGAATGTAGGTTCAGTTCCCGATTGGAAGTTATGGTTTTTTATGTTTAACTCTTTATACCTATGAGGATGTCGTAGCGCTATCGCCTGTAGGAGTGTCTCCTGGCGCGTGTGATTTCCACGTAGGAAAATAAATTTATTTTCAATTTTAGACGGAGTATTTGAACTTTTTATTAGGTTCCCAACTTTAGGTTCCCTTAGAGAAAAGATTGAAACTGCTTTACATCTAGCAAACTAATCGGTGATTCAAATCTCAAGAGACTCAATTTATCACTTGATCTAAGGAGTAAACACACTCAATGATATTCACATATTTTTCGTATTGAGTGTACACTCAACTAAAATATAATTAACAGTACATATAATATATAACGTACATAGCATAATAGCATTGATTATAATATGTTAATATCATAATAGCTTACAAATATATGCATTTGCAGTACCATCAAAATTTCGCGTACAATTTGCATTCACGACCTCGCCGCGTCAACGAGTCATTGGAGGCTATAGGCTTAATAGTATGCTGAGTGCTCACCTCCCCTTGTAATAGCCCCACTTTGATCGTTGCCATTTTTAATTAAAACCGTATGGTCTTGTTGGATGTGGAAGATTCTCTTTCAATTGCTCTCGTTTGCATGATGCGAATCTGATTTTGTATTTAAATTGTCTTTTTTTTTTCTCTTAAAATTGGCTTTTTGTGTAAGTTTTGATTGTCGGTTTCATTTTGTTTCAATTTGAAGTATTTTTAATATGTAATAAGTATATATTTATTTTTATGTTTCTATATATTTATTTTGTTGGGACGTAATTTGAAATTATGAATGTTAATATATAGTTTGTTAATATATAGTGAATTTTTCAACTTCATATCTTATGTCGTACACAGCAAAATAGAGAAAGAGATGTTTGGGAACTTTCTCCGTTTATACCAGAATTCGTGACGCGGAACGGTGCGGACACAATTTTCCGTAATATTTATATTAAAAACTAAACAGAATACACAAAGTACCTTACAATTTCGCAAGCAATAGAAATTCCAACATAGAAATTGATGTGGCTTATATGAAAAGAGCTGATCAGTGACTAATTCATCCATAAATGTAAACTAGCGACGTCATCGCGAACGGAATTTATGTATGGAGCTTTGTTCAATCTATTACTAATTGGCTTCAATTGTTTACGTTCCGTTAAAGCATAAGTCCAATTAATATTGCTTACCTTTTCTTATATCGAAAAAATAAGTAGGAAATTTGATACTGATAGGCGCTTTTTTTTACGATAAACAAAAACAACATAATAATATGTCTACTCGTATTACAGAAAAAAAATAACATAAACATTTCTAGTAGTGATGATTGAATTTACAACGATCGTATATATGTACATTGTACTCATTTCTCCACTATGTCACTATTGTTTCATTATTATAAATGTCGCCCTAATAACATATCAGTTACTCTTTATTAAATATGTACATAAAAGATACGCTATCAAATATCAATTACGCGAGCTAACAAAGGCGTTTATTACGTCTAACCTGATCAATATTTAATACAGCTTCAACATTAATAGCACGCAATGAACAGATTTGTATTAAACTACTTATATGTTTGTATATGTTAGATTAAGCCCAATTTTATGGTAAATATTTGGTCTAGAATTAGATTAACGTATATATACCCTCTTTGGTAAATTTACTAATCTTTGGGTGGATTTGAATATAGTAAAACAAATATATTAGATCACATATTGGAATATGTAGTCCCGTGTGTAAATATGTGATTATATATGTGAATGTGTAATTCTAATGTGCATATATAATGCATAATTTGCAGTCTCAGATCTACATCTATATATATAAAAAGGACTTGTCCTCACTGACTGAGGTAGGACGCGCGCACAGCCGTAACCGCTAATAGTAGAAACGTGAAATTTGTACAGATGTTTACTTTCGTTATCTGGACATCCACTAAGAAGGGATTTTGAAAAATTTTTATTCTAAAGGGGTGAAATAAGGGTTAAAAGTTTGTATGGAAAAAAAATTAAACCGGCGCCAATTTTTATAAAATTGGAAATTCAGGCTCTTAAAAGTATTTAATTGAATACGTGTTTCATCGTTTTCTAGAATTCTCCCCCTGAGGGTGCAAATAAGGGGTTGAAAGTTTGTATGGANGTGGAATTTGGACAGATGTTTACTTTCGTAATCTGGACATCCACTAAGAAGGGATTTTGAAAAATTTTAACCCTAAAGGGGTGAAATAGGGGTTGAAAGTTAGTATGGAAAAAAATTTAAATCGGCACCGATTCTTATAAAATTTTAAATTTAGACTCTTAAAAATATTTAATTGAACATGTGTTTCATGGGTTTCTAGAATTCTTTCCATAAGGGTGCAAATAAGGGGTTGAAAGTGTTTTTGGAAAAATCTTTAAAACGCCACCGATTTTTATAAAATTTGAAATTTAAACTCTTAAAAATATTTCTTTGAACACATGTTTCATAGTTTATTAGAATTCACCCCTAAATACGTAAGCGAAGCTGCGCTCGTCCGCTAGTATATTAATATACGAAAAAGTACTCACTGCCAAAGAAAAAAGAACAAATATTTATCATGATTCAATAGAAAATTTCCAAAAAAAAACACCTTTCAAATCTATTAATTTATTTTGTTCTATCGTGTTTAAAGTTCGTTCGTTTGTTTAGTTTGCTGCAATAAGTTTATCGGATCAATGGTAGTCGACATGTAAAGCGCAGGAACTTGCCTAATGTTGATTAATTTGCTTTTGCATTAAGTGAAGTGAGTAGTCTAGTAAGACTACTTTAGACTTTCTTATTTATTAAAAAAAAAAAGAATATATTTATCTTCATACCTTTATACCTTTCGGGTGAAATATTTAATTTCCTCGACTGGGAATCGAACCCACAACCTGCTGCGTTTACAGACACTCGCTTGTATGCGCTACGAATCGTCTTTGAATATTGATATTTGAAAATATATTTTTGATCCAATCCAGGAAATCCCCCTTTGTTTTCTAATCTAATTTTCAATATTATAACCGTAGGAGTGTTTGGACAATACATACAAATTGTATTGGTTAAATACAATTTGTATGTATTGTCCAAACACTCCTTCTAGAGTCACTATTAGTGAAAAACACTTTAAAATCTGTTGCAAACTTAGAAATATTTAAATCCATTAAAAAACGTTAAAATAGCTCTTGAGTAGTACTATAAAATGCAGGAAGATTTCAGTTTTACACTATTTTTTTACTGGAATTTTAAAAGGTAAAATCCGCTTACGTCGTAGCAGTAATCATGCAACGCTGTCCGACTATACAAAAAAGATGAGCAAACACGGATAGCGTGTCTTTAATGTTCATTTTCATATATTTTTTATTAGTAAATATTCAATTTTAATAGATCAATTTTAATATTTTTGAAGTGTTCTTCACTCCGCACTAAGGATAAAGATGTATCGATAGCCGCGGTTCATAATTCTTATACGCTTGTTACAACTTATTTAGGTACGTTGTTAGCATCTTTACAGGAAAATACTTACAAATTATGCTATTTATTAAATATGAAATTTATTTCAATTGAAATAAAATTTTGCAATATAACTTAAATTTTGATAGAAAAACCAATTAAGACCGACGACTGTTACTTCCACGAGAGACGAGTTTTATAAGGTGAGTCCTATGTCCTCCTCCTAAGTCCTGGATACAGTGTGGAGCTAAAAAAATCGCATTTATAGCATAATTTTATAAAATATATCTTTGTATGAGAAATCATACAAAAATATATTTAACTGAAATCATTTAAGTATGTTGTGATATTTAAAATCAGACATTAGTGACTTAGAAACTTATGAGACATTACGAAAGCAATTGTATTTATACCTACTCAAACGTCCAAGGACGGCTTTCACTTCCCTCTACGTTCAATTTTTTATACGTTTTCTAAATAGGTATTTTTTTTCCTTAGTTTGAAATAACACTAAATGTCAAACACAATTTTATTTATTTAACAAGTCGACAAACTTTAACTAAAATTAGCAAATAGCGCTTAAAATGCCATTTGAAATTGTCAAAGGCAGTTTATTACTTTTAGTGAAACCTCTTTTGATAATTACTGTGTATAATTCGTCTATAATTTTCCTGTTCAGCTTCTTCGAAGTTATTATAATAAAATTTCAACATAAATGTTTTAATATGAAATAGTTTAAGTTTTCAGCAATTTCCTTATCTTGCTGCTAATAGCTTATTTTGTAATATAATATTGGTATATAAATATACACGCGGTATGATTATTCAACTAACTATTACACCGAGAACATTATATACCATATATTTTCATGAAAGACATACGATATCGATTTATACAATAGTAAATAGCGCTATTTAATATTATAAATTCAAATTATTATTTTTTCAAAAATATTACAAACCTACTTAAAATAATATACAACCTGTTTCGTCTCTTTACAATTCAGTCAAAGTCGAATCATTTTTAAACATAATAAAAAAAATTAACTAACATGCGACCTTTGAAAACTTACATCAAAAACGAAATACACATAAAATTTCATTAGCGAGGACTCGACAAATATAATTCACGTTATTTATTTAAGCCCGAACTAGATAAAGGACTCCGTGTTTCTGAAAACGGTGAAACGAAATTAAATTTCCCTTTTATTTTTGTATTCAAGATAACCATCTCGCCCGCTGAGAAGCGTTTATCAGATTCATTTGTAAAAAAAAATGCTGAATAAATTTTGTTTGCAAATGTTTCATTCTTCAGATCGTTTTGCTATAAAAAATGAATTATAGTTAGATGAGGAAGAAATAGTCACTTACCTGACTAAGAATCTCTGACTTGCGAGTTTGGTGTGAAATATACGTATGGTTATTGGATCGAACTGAATAAATATTAATAAGAAACTATTACTAGGGATTGGTCATGGTGGAGAGGCATAATATGTGACCGTAAACGCTACAGGTTGTAGGTTCGATTCCCGCTCGAAAAAAAAAAATTGTATAAAGATATTTATGTTTAGAGTGCAAAATATATTGAATGTTATATTAATAATGATGGTGATGTGTGGTAGATAGATGAAGAAATTAATAGAAAGTTGCTCTTTGGCTAGAGATTTCGCTCTCGTAGGTGTGATATTTATTAATGCCACCAATAGTATTTCAAAAGATGGACGGAAACTATTAATTAAAGTCTAAAATGTGTAGGTTTGTCGTCTTTTCCTCTACCTTCTTTCAGCTTCATTCTTTATCTACCCTTTTAAGGTAAAAATGACTAAAAATGAAAAACAAAATGAAAAAAAAAAGAACGACAAAATCCCTATTCGTATGTTCACGCAAATATCTTCTTGACGCCTACTCTATGAGTCAGCAGTTAATAGGTCGGTGTCACGTTACTTTTCAATGGAAGGACTTTATAGTAGTCGCTACTTTCTTTAAGTTCGTATTTTATTTGCACCTGGAGGGGTAAAGTTACTTTGTTTCAGTTTGGATGTGTCATCTTTTGTTATTTGAACATTATTAGAATATCTGAGGTGAGTTGTGGCACAGGGGCACAAGCCTGTGACTGTAAACGCGACAGGTTGTGAGTTCGATCCCCATTCGAGAAAATGAAATATTTACCTAAATTTATATTTCCATTTCTTCGCTCTGGTGTCAAGGCAGAGAGCGGCGTTGTGTTCGACGGCCACTCTACACGCAATGCCTACACAATTCGGCAGAAACTAGAGAGCGGAGTGTCTTAACTCTAGCCTTCCTTTTATACTAATAAAACTCTTCCGTTATTCAGTGACTGACAGTAATAAAATGGTTTTTTTTTATTTTACGTCTTAAAGTCCACCTAAAAAGATTTGCGGGATATGATTAGCTATTTACCTACATAAATACACAAGACTTTGATTTCAATCCTAAACTAACCCATTCTACTTCTAACTGCTCTATAACGACATTAATAAATATATATTTATGTTTTATTTTGAACTAAAAATGCAGACTCCTTGAAATTACAGATTAAAGCAAAATTACAATTTCATTAAAGTACGTACGTACAAGTACAGTGGATACAAAAATGTAATTTTGAACAAAGTAAATTGCACATCAAAAATTCCACGAGTAAAGACTTTGATCCCTTCAGATATCACATTCAGGGTGCTCTAACAATTAAGCTATGGATTTTAAGCTTGACGCTACAAAGTGTATGTTAATAAAACGATTTTTTTCATTGTTTTTTTAGCTCCACGCTCCGGCAGAAGCAGAGTAGGCAGAGATAATTTAGTTTTAAAATACAAAATTCTCCAATTTCCGCCTGATTGGATATTGAACTCACATTTTAATTATGACTTTCTCAAATTTTCTTTCAAACACAGCAAATAAATTGAACATAATAGAAGTTAGAAGTTTTTATAGTAGAGGCTGTCATGCCATAACCATAGCCATAAGCCATATGGTGTCAGACTGTAACGATTGTGAGTTTTATTCTTACTCAGGGCAACGAATTATCCTAAACGTATAATATATTTAACTAAAAAGTATTTCAAATTACAATGAAAATTAAAAACATATGTAGAAAACCCAATAAAAATAGAAAATTCAATAAAATAACCACCAATCTACTCTAGGTGAGGAGTGCTATAAATAACGCCACCGCCTCTCGTACTGACTGTACGAAATCGAAGGACTGACTTTATTTCCATATGCACTCAGCGAAGACCCATTTCCAATTTTCAAGATGAATGTGTCAATTTCAATTTCATCGTACGAGTACATACACAATTGGTGTATTTTGGAATACGTGACTTTTTGTATGTATGTATATGGGTTTTATGGTGAAAAGCTATACTAAAAAAAAATATTTTGGTGAATATTGCCTTATTATTTTGATGAATATTAGACCTATACTCACTGAAGTGCGCAGCGGCGCAGCCTCTGGTTGTAAGCGCGACGGTTTCCACTAACTGAGTGATCAATTATTTTCCCGCTATGTTAACAAGACAAAGCAAACAAGACAAACCTATAATGTCTCGAAAATCAAGTAGACAATTAGAAGCGGAGTGTCTTAATTCTAGGTTCCCTTTCCACTTATCATAGTGACTCATGTCTCCAATATTTTGTAGACATACCTAATAGAATGAAAGTCTTATTATAAATTGTAAAGACCTTACTACAATAGAAACATTCGAGAAATCATATCTAAAAATAAAATACTTCATAAATAATCCCACAAAATACGAGTAGATCCGTGTAAAACCATCTAATATGTCTAGTACATGATGAAAGACGCAGAAAAAAATCTATTTTATTACTGAAAGTAATACCAATTGCGCGGTAGACATCACGAGCCCCGGCTACCGCTACATTGAAATAAAATTTATTTACTCACGTACAAAACGTACTCTTGAGACTCGTGGCGCAGGGGCACAACAAGCATGTGACTTTAAATGCAGGTTGTGGGTTCAATTCCCACTCAAGGAAGTGATATATTTCATATTTTAATTTTCCTTGCCCTGGTAACGAGATAATGTGCAGCAATTAGTTCTGCTACTGGACACGCAATGTCTCCAGAATTCGGCAGTAACTGGGGAACGGAAGTATTTTAGTGAGAACATAGTGCCTCAACACTAGGTTCCTAGGTTCCCTCTTTTTACCCTGTTTATGTAACAAAAAAGTTTATGTAACAAAAATAAATGTACCATCCACGAGATCTTGACTCTTTCCCGAATGACACGGACATAGAAATGTAAATTTGAAAAGTCGAAGATGCCGATTTGGAATTTACTTTGCTGATGCCAGACATTTGACTCGACGATTCTTTTAGCTTAACGTGGCAACGTTAAAAGCGTTCGAGAGCTAAGAAACGAAATTTTATTTTATTTGTATTTTGTAAATAAAATTTTATTATATCCGATTTTGTCTAATACAAGCTTAAATGTTTATGTATTTTATGTACACATATAACATTTTAATTTCATCATTTTCACTTTTTTACCGTAAAGTGGAGAATTCAGAGAGAATTAAGAAGTTCTCCATTCTTCGCTCGAATTCAAAACACTGCGTGTTAGTAGCAAAATAATTCATTCCCCAGATTGGGGATCAAACTCACAACCATTGTGTAAGCAGTTTCACGCAATCTCACTGTGCCACAATGACCTCACTATATTACTAAAACTATCAAAACACTGACTACACTACAATGTGTGCACTATAACATAAATCACCTGTATTATAATAATAGTAAATTAGTTTTCTCGAAAGGCACAATAGAGCTCGCACACTATTCCTTTCGTAAATAAATTAGTGTTTTCCCGCAGCGATCGGATATTCATTATTTATCCGTTAGATATAAAGGTTGCGACGACTTCTACGAATATCTGCTGTAAATATATGTATATAGACGTCGGTTTATTATATGCATATGCTCCAAGAACCAATATTTTGTCATCCATAACCAATATTTATTTTAAAGTTATCGGTTCAAATATAGAAAGTAGCTCAAGAAACATTTTCACCAACCTAAAGGCTAGTTTAGTAGGAACTGTTGCGTATACTTGCGGCTTTACACATGTAGTCAAATAAACACAACTAAGATTTGACTTAAACGGAGTGTCTTAACACTAGGTTCCCTCTGCCTACCCTGCTATGTGCGGGATACAGCGTAAATCTAAACTATACAGCTATATGATACTAATATAGATGACGTATCAAACGACTACTCCATTAACACTTCAAATATTAACAACTAAAGCAGTTCACGAGATTTTAAATATAAATGAAGTGTATAGTAGTAGCACGTATATCACGCTAGTATGTTGATGTGTCAACCCTATATCAGGCTCTCGTTATAAATAGTTTAGGAGATAATACCACGTCGTGGACAAAGGTTGATTAATGGCCGCTACGGTGAAATGTGAATTTTATTACGCAGTTTCGAAACTTATTTATGTTAGCAATAAGAAGGTTTTTTGTTTTTGTTTTTATGATAATAATGTTTTTTTATAAGATTAAAGGTTGTGGACGTTGAGGACTTAAGTACCTAGATGCTGTGAATATTAATTCTCTTCCTAGAACTATACATAAGTAATAGAATAAGAAACATACTAAGTAATTTAATAACAATAAATGGAAGCCTATCTGAATGTAGAAAGACAAGACAGGGGCACAAGCGTGCGACTGTTAACGCGACAAGTTGTGAGTTTGATTCCCATTCGAGAAAATGCAATATTTAATATTCTCATTTCTTCGCTCTGATATCGATGCTAAGCACGACGTTGAGTTCCACCACTCAACACCCAATGCTCCAAAGTTTGACGAAAAATGGGGAACGGAGTGTCTTAACACTAGGCTCGTAACGTGAAGATAAAAAATACTTATTTATATTAATATAATATTTACTTTTATTAATGTGTAATGTAGATATAACAAACCATATTTTTTTTCGAATCGTCAACGTATAATTCTTATAGCACTACAGACTAACGTCCACATAAACGTAAAACTAGAGAAATCGAGTCAAATAAGCACGCCACTCTAAATCATGAGCTACGTGACTGAACTCGTCCCAAGAGTTGCGACCAATCAGGTTTTATTGTAACAATTACTGTCTGATCTTTACGTGTTTATTCTGTTTCCAAATCTGGTGAGAGATGATTTCTTTAGCAAGACCTGCTTGAGCAGCTAAACAAATTAAGTAAATAAAAATGGCCGTTATCCGAAAGATAGTCCGATTTATGCTTAATAATATTTCTTTGTTTTATATCTTATATATATTAATAAGTTGACAACATATATATTAAAAATAATTTTATTTAAAAGTTGAAATACAATAAAAGCAAGCATTACAATTTTTTATATAAAAATTTTGACGCCCAGTGTGGGACACAAATTCTACAATTATAGTTAAAAGTGATTACATAAAAATAACTACCATAATATTTATATTTTAATAGTTTATGTTGGTTGATGTGGCGCAGAAGCACAGCGTCTACTATATATACGAGATGGTTTTGGGTTCGACTCCTATTCGGCTCAAAGAAGTTGCGTTCCTCGCTCTGGCGAAGAGAAAGAAAATTGGGTTGGGAGCAGTCGCCACTTTTCTAATGTAAAACACTTCGTTCTCTCTGCCTACTCTGCTATATTATTTATCTTTTCATATGTATTTTTTCGTAGTAATATATAGACGTCTTCCAGTCTGATAAGAGAAAACTGAACTACATATAATAGAACATGATTTACTTAAATCTGACGTCAATTCTAATCTAAATCCTGAATAGCTGACAAACTTACTTAATTCGCTTTACAGTGATTAAACTTGACAAATGATTGGACTGTGACTCGAATATAAATGGCTGTACTTAGACCTATCATAACGAGTCTTCTCTACCTTACACTAATATTGTTATATTATTTTAATTCTCAAAGCGTTAATAGCGTATTTGATTAGTATGTTTGTTCTTGTATGAGTTTTGTTCGTGTTGTAGAGTTTAAGATTTTAATATGAAATTCCATCCATCCTTCCATATAACCAGCCAGTGCCATAAACATTGGTTGGTTGTAGATTCGATTTTCACTCATGATTTTTTCCTTCGCATTGATAATAGCGGAAAATTGGAAACAGAGACATACATTTATAATATGATAATTTTAGTATTTTTTAGTAAATTTTATATTAACATTTTTATGATATCAAATAATATCAAAAATAAACTCGATGAATAAAAGCCTTATTCATTCCGTGACTACAAATGGTCGCGTAATAGCAATTATGTGGATCTGACATTCACAAGATAATACGTATACCTACGTGTATTTCTTTGATCTATTTACTACTGAATATTTATTTTAATGACATAGCCAAATATATACATTTCTATTATTACAATTATATGCTTATATTATTTTTAAAGCCCTAGTCTCAATGTAAACGCGATGGTTGTGGGTTCGATTTCTAGTCGTGGGAATGAATAATTACATTTTTGAAAAATTACATCACATTAAAAGTAGCATTTTATATTGGTGACGATACAAAATGCTACTTTCAGCACTTAAATAAAAAATAAAAAATAAAAAAGCCTTTTATTTCCCAATGTAACACAAAATTTTTACAGTGAATCTTACATTTTTTTTTTAATTTATGAAATAAACTAACTTCTATTAAATTTTTACTATTCTATTCTATTCTGTTTTGATAAAAATAATATTTCTAAATTGCGTTAATTAGGAACCCCCCTCAGGTAAAGGCCTCTTCCAAGGATTGTCATCTCTTTCGGTCCTGGGTATATATCCATTCAGGTTCCAGCCATTTTGCCAGCATGGTCCAGCCATTTTTTTTTTTTTTTAATTTATTTATTTATTTATTTATCTATTTATTTATATATATATATATTTCCCGTTCTTGTGAAGATAGTGATCTAACATTATATAGGATATGTAGAGCTGATTTGACTGGTGCATCTCCTTTGGAAGGTAGTGGTCAGCACTTAGCATACAGGAAAAAAAGGTCAGAAAGAGGAGAGTCAAGTGTCTGTATATAAGGTTTATCTTTAAAAAAATAAAATCTTATTTATATACATTTATCGCATATATGTATATCATATATATATACACAAATATACGGCGGAGATATGGTTATTTATAATATAAATATAATATTAATAATATTATTTGTTAAATACTTTAATATACAAATATTTAAATAAAACATAAATTTGATATGATTTGAACCTATGATTCACTAAACAAAAGCACTTCAAAACCGCTCCACAGTTCGTAAAAACAATAGAAACACAATTAGCACTAATCCCCCTGAAACTGAATGGTAGAGTTCGTTTTGTTATTGAAATTCAATATAATTGTTTCATGAACTTCAAGAAGACCCTTAAGACCTCGCCGTATTGTGTTAAACGCTTCGGGCAAATAACAATATTGTGCGAGATTCTCTTATATTTTATATAAAATACGAATAAGTTATTGCGAATGAATAAATTAATTTGAATATAATTGTATTTTTAGCTGCAACTCCTCCCACATAGTAAATAAATACTTTTTTTAAATATAATAACGTAAAGTGGCGAGACAGAGGCATATATTAGTGTATCTGAATTTACTCAGACTGCAGAAGAACCCATCATGCATGTCTTCCATGCTATGTGGTGGTGTGGGTTAATATTTCACGTTAATCGTTCGATGATATATATACACGCAATATCTCGAATATAAAATATTTCTTTTATACTTTCTATTTACTTCAAGTTCCCCGAATCCGAAAAATAAACAATATTTAGTGTATTTCTATTCAATCTTATATATAAAAACAATTATTCTAAACGTGAAAATAACAAGGGTAAAATCAGCACGTAAAGCAAAAAAGGATAAAATATTTCATTAAATAATTTATAGCTCTACAAGAAAACCCTCAGGTTAGGGAAACGGGCGCTATTTAATTACACTTCGCGTTAAACGAGCCGCTAGCCGTAAGAAAGGTTCTTTAGTTTACCTGATCATATATTTTTGCGATTAAGTTAAATAGGTATCATGTTATTGTGATAATGTTATCATGAAAATGTGATAGTTGTTGGTTTTAACTTTACTTGGGTGGTTTTTATAGTTATGATACAAACAGGTCGAAAAATAATAAGTGAATTAGGTTGTATATCGATTTTTGTCTGTTTTTGCGACAAAATCAGCATGTGATCAATTAATTTCAGTATAAATGGTGGAAGAGGCAGCGCTCCTTTTACTGGAACTACATATAGGGTAAAATATTTCAGTTTGGACGTAGGATTTTTTTTTCACTTCACGATTTTTCTCCATACCTGTATTTCGCCAAATATGACATTTCCATATATGTATTTTCAAAATTGTAATGACGTTAACAAATCCTCATTAACTAAATGAACCAGTCAACGACCAAACGAACCAAACCTAATAAAGCTAAACGACGACAGTTACGCAAATACTATACATATAATAGAACACACTGTATATGTATATTGGCGAATCCAAACCAGCAATTACATTAATGTCACTCAGTAGCTTCCTATACACGCGTTCACGTGTTCACTCCATTGAATGGTCGTAAATAGGGTGTTTAGTGTAATATTAGTAAGTGATATGAAATAATGTTAGATTTATAATATAGAATCGATATATCAAATTAATTGAGTTTTTGGTTCTATTTCCACTCGAGTATTTAATATTTTAGTTTCTTTGCTCTGGTGTCGAGACAAAACGCAGCCTTGAGTTCTACTACTCAACTCGCAATGCCTCCAAAAACTTCGGCGGAAAGTGTCTTAACTCTAGATTCCCTCTGCCTATCCTGCGCATAGCAGGATAAACATAACATAATATACAGTAGCTAGCGACCAGCTGGCGGCTTTGCGCGCGCGGACAGATAAAGTTGCTTTTGCATTTATAATATTAATAGAGATTGAAATATAGAAAGAAAACTAAGGTCTTTGTAAAATATTTAAGTACCAAGTTACATACATAGGTACGACCGGATACGATAGATTATCAAAGATTTTTTTTGTATTCTCTTACACAGAATCGTTTTCCAATTGCTTCCGAGCACAGCCTTTGCGATAGTTCAGATTGAACGAGAAAAACGTGAGCTTGTTTCATATACATTCATACTAAAAAATGATATGATAGCAGTTTGTGAATTAGACTGCTTTACTATAGAACATAAACTTACTTTCGTGAGTGGAAAATATTTGAAAGAGCATACGTATGCAACCGGAAGTACCATATTAATAAAATAAAAGGCGCTGTAGAGATGTCCTAACACTAGGTTATTTTAACCAATCTTGCTACAAGCATGTTATGTCTCGAAATTCGAGAAGTGTTTTGATAAAGAAATCTCATTACTATTTAAAGATAACCCTGAAGCCGAAAACCACACTTAAATGTACAAGAATCGTATATACAGTTGTTACAAAATTGAAAAGTAATAAAATCAAAAATCTATCATTCGATTGAACGAAAAATACAACACCATCTTGTTTCATATTTCGCATAGATCAATCAACGTCGTGTTGTTTAATCAAAAAGGAAAACGGAAACGGCAGTAAAATAGGTTAGCTGGCGTTTAAAAAACAAATGCTAGGTATGGACGAGAACAATGGATGTAAAACTGAACCTAAATATTTTTTTATCTATGTTGATCTAGTTATATATATGCCACTCACTCATTTTTGTTTTACGTAACTGAACGCCGCGCTTTGACCCAGGAAAACGAATTTACAACCATTTTGTGTTTTTTATTTTAATTAAAAAAGTGTGAGCCTTCGATACATCATCTTTTTTATGTTATCAATTTTGATAGATGATAAATGCGAGTGTCCACTCGAAGAAATTAACTATGACAGATTTTATAAAAGCATAAAAGTACAACTTAATGCAGATTGATGGCCGACCAAAGTAATAGTAAACCTATTAGGCTTTAAATTAGTTTTTTTTAGTTAAGTTGCTGCAAAATTTATATTACAAATAAAGAGACTTAATAAAATATTTGGAACTCCTACAGTCTTCCAACCCACTCGGAGATATTTGGAATTAGGTTTTGCAAAAAAAATATTTATTCAAATTCAAAATATTTTTTATAATACGCTTTTGAATCGTCGAAAAAACGCAAAGCTGGCACTGACTCGAAATGCATATTTGATTCGATTTTATGGTCTGGTTACATATGGAATAACCTTAGCTTCTACATAAATGCATGGTTTGTAAATAATAGGTCAATTGATAAAAGTGGGGAGCTTTATGTGAAGTTAAAAAACATACATGTTAAAATGTATCTATAGTCATACGAGTATAAGGCATTGAAAACGCAAACTCTTATATTAGTAATCCTAAATATATTTCCTTATTAAAAATATTAACATTTGTATCTCTTAGTTTTATATTAAAATTCAATATAATTAATCTACTATACTTACCCACAAACTTTATATACTTACAAGTAAAAGAATTATGAATTATTTGTTTTATTCTATAGAACAAAAAAATCTTTGGTCTTCACGATTTTGGGAAATGGAGAACGGAAGTGTCTATCGAACGGAGTGTATTAACACTAGGTTCCCAGGTATGTCTAGGTCTGTCAGGTCTGTCTTCCCAGGTGGTCTGGCGATTCCCATGTGCGAAAATCTAAGTAGTAGTAGTAAATTTATTTTCAAAATAAGATGTTAACTGATTCCAATTCCGAATGACGCAAGGAAATCAAAATATTCATGGAAATGACTAAGGAAATTGTTTTTTCGCTCCGATGGCTATTTTAATTAAGCCCAACCAAACAGCGTCGCTCAGCAGATATTGAAACCATTATGTTGAATAAGTGAAAGGGTAAATAATTATTTTACAAATAATAAATAGGGTTGGCTGTTTTATATCATAATTTTTAATAACTTTTGTTTGTATATACATAAAATTTTATGGTAAATATCACTAGTAGTGTTTTCATTAGTACATGTCGATGTCCCTAGCTAAAGTACCGAAAGTGAAAAATTGCAAGTATCTTTTATTACTTTAAGTGCTGTAAATATGTAAGTGCCTATTTGGTCTCAATTTCATTTAGTTTTAGAATATATTTAATAGAAGAGAGAATTTAGAATATATTTATATTTATATAGAAGAAATATATAGTAACACAATTATAAAATCTAGAGTAAATCCAATGTTTATGAAAATAATTTATTGTCCCATTTGGTCTAGAACCAGTAACCATCGTGTTTACAGACAGACGTTGCTCCATTGCTCTACAATGGCCTAAACTTAGTAAGTCGTATAATACCAGAAAAGCAATATAAAACTTATACTAAGACCATAAGTAACTTTAACACGAGTTGCGAGGAGAGGAAATTTCCTGACAGTAAGAGAAAATCAATGAATATATACGAAATGAAAAGTTATAAATAAATGTAACATAGAAATAAATGTAGGGCTCGTATTTGGTTTCGGAGAAAATAATATTTTTACTCAATTTTATTATGAATTAATATTATTATAAATCTACCTAATTTGGGGCAAGCATATTCCGAAATATACAGATATAGTAGTAGGCTGGGGGAGAACTGTACAGTCATTGCTTGTTAAGTGGAAGAACTGAACGCCGCGCTTTGTCCTGTTATTAGAGCGAGGATATAAAAATATTTTATTCCCTCAAATGGGAATCCAAACCACACGAGTTGTTATGTTATGGCGTCTGACGTTGTGTCTTTTTTAAAAGCTTTAATATAAAAATATATTTAAATTAAAATGGCAGAAATCTATCAATATACTACATATCTATAAAACTATCAGCATCTAACAAAATAATATAAAAAATGTACTTAAAAAACTACGAAGCTTAATAGTTTTTAACAACCAATACATGTATTAGAACCGTATTTCCAACATAAAAAACGGTATCTGTCACACATCTATTTCCATCCACCATCAGTGTGCCGATGTCAATCAATGGACTCCTAAAATACATTTCGAATACTCCTTAAAGAATATTTGTCTTAAGCAATCAAAGGAAGCAAATTAAACACTTTAATTCATTGGGCGTGACTAAAAAGGAAAAAGAGGGATAGATGGTTCTTGATGAGTATTGAAATATCGTTAGATGCGACTGTTTCTTATTATTTTTAATATTAGAATGTATTTACGATTTTTTATGAAAAGGTATATAGTGTTAAGTCACTCTACATTCTTCATTTCTTTTGTTCTCCACTTTTTTTTCATATATATTGCGGGTTGGATGGCAATTTGCTTTATTTGGTTAGATTAGCAAAATAATAATAATAATGACCCAATTAAATGTTACAAATTCGGCCGAAAAGCAGAGGACGGAGTGTCTCCTGCCTATACTACTAGCTGCTGAAAATATATTGATATGTGTGTCTAACAATTTCTAAATAAGCTTATTTTTAACAAACCTACTTGGATACAGTCGAAACTATTGGTTCTCATAATAAATTGGCTCTATTTGTAGCGCCACCACGTCCGCGTCCCCACGACGTGGCGTTTCACTTCTCTTAAAACATTTACTAAAAAACCGCTCTTTTTTTAATCTTTTGGTGATTTTTATACATATATCTATTGACAATCATCATATTCCATTCCTCCACGATTTTTAATATTAAAGAACGAAATTTGAAAAACTAATAACCAATTACAAAATATAATGAATAAGAGATTTTTCATATCAAAAATTCACCTGAATTTCAGTCTCTGCGAATGAGAGCGTGTTGAATATTAAAATGAGTTGAAGTCTGCTCGCGTCTAGACATGTCAGCTGACTCATGTTCAGTTCAGTTGTAAGATTTACATAGAATTTGCTCTTAGAGAAATATTTTATTTACAATTTCACCCCTCAGTAACTCTTTGGGTGGTGTTTGTTTGATATTTCATGATGGTTGTGGATTCAATTGATTAATAATCAACTGATTAACTATTATTATTAGTCCAAATCTGAGATCGATCTTGAGATGTTGCTTTTATTCAAAAATTAAGTATCTATAAATAAAAACGGCATCTTAAGTACGATTTCAGACTTGAGAGCAATTTATAACAACGGCGCTTAGAATTTGTCATGTGTTATACGCATCTTAGTAAAGGCTACTAAATTATGAAACAAAATAAAATTGACAGAAAAGAGAATGAAACAACATCCTGCATAAAAATAACAAATCCTAATGGATTTTTAAACGAGTTATCTAACTCTGTATGCGAATGCCCTGAGCGTGTACTTTAATTTTGTAAAAAATATTAAAATTATTAAAAAAATACGCTGTATAATCTTATATTTCTAAATCTACATTATATTTTTATCTCTAAATCTATTGCTCTGAGTTGGCAACGGAGTATGTTAATACTACCATCCCTCTGCCTACTTTCCGGTGTGCGGGATACAGCGTGAAGCTCAATTAATATTTATATATTGCTCTAATTTCAAAGTGGTTAAGGTCCAAAGGAACCTAGTGTTAAATTATTCCGTTTTCCAACCGTCGTTTTTGAAACATTTCATGTTGTGTGGCGAAACTCATCACCGTCCCTCAAGTGGAAATCGAATCCATGATTGTCACGGCAGCTTTAACTTTTATAAATAATAATAGTTAACGCTGAACATTTAAGTTTTTTAATCATCATCTTTGTCAATGAACTCGTGATGAGAATTTCACGTAAAAATTTTACGACATCCGCACCGACTTTTACGGTGCCATTTTAAAAACCACGTCACGAAGCAAATGAGAACAACTTAATATTGAAGCTATATGTTCATTCCATTTCAAACTTTATTACTTAGAAATTGGAATTTATATTAGTAAAGCAGAGTGAGAGCAAAATTCATTTAAGACCATCTTCATCTAATGAGTTTACGCTGAAAAGAGACGAAAACTGAAATTATCAAAGCACGATAATTCTAATTTTCAGTATTTTCAAAGTATTCTAACATTTTTATATTTTATTGTTCTTTTAAGCTTCACGCTGTATCCCGCATAAGGGTGTTAGACAGAGAAAATCACGTGTTAAGTTGGATACCTTTACAAAAGGCTTCAAGCGACATTCCGTTCCGTGCGAAACACCCAATTTGTGTGAGTGGCGACCTGTTCTTTTTTACCAGTGCGACGAGAATAAAATATTTATTTCCTCCAATGAGAATCGAGCCCACAACCGTTTACAGTCAAACGTGGCCACGCGCCACGACGTTCTCGTCGAATTATTTTACTTTATATTTGTAAAGATTGTCATTGACAAATCTTAGGATTAATAGACGATGATTAATTCCAGTCTCATTGTGTCCCCAAGAAATGACACAAATAAACTTAACATTTTATCATTAAGAGTTTTATAGCTTCATTACTTTATTGATACCTAAAGGTAACCTAAAAATGTCTTTACACAATACCAATACTAAAAACGGGATAAAAAGGAATTTTCAATCTCACCCAGACATTCAAACGAACAATTACCGTTCCACCGTAAAAAAAAATCTCAAGATTTATTGAAAGAGACTTCCATCTTCCATCCAAATAACAAAAGTAGGAAACGCTCCAACGGTTAATGAGAATCGGAACTAGCGTGGATTCGGTACTATTAAACCGAGGGCCGGACGTTTATTTTTGGATTATTATCTTAACTAGTAACAAGGAAATAAATGGAATTTCTTACGCTTTCCTGAGTGAACGAACGACGTTAGCTGATCTATTTATATTCGTGTATAGAGACGAGGGCGTCTTCCCCTCCTTTTGTTCCTATTACGTTGAAAAATAGATTTTGTACTGAAGGGATGCGTGAGTCAGTCGGCGCGCCTGCGCGTGCGCATACACGCGCTGCCATCGTTCGAAAAAAATTCAGTGTAGTGATTCACAGTGCTAGTGATTTTTTAGTGATACACCAATTTTGATGATACTTTTTCAAAAGGTAAGCTTTGTGTATGGCAATCTAATTTATTATTTAACTAATCACGTGGCTATTCGTTTATTTATATATTTAGGTTGCAGACAGTTAAACGTGTTTATTTTTAACTTCGGTATTTCTTAGAGAATTTTTGTAATGGATATCTAGAAAATGTATTTTCTAATGACTACGTGTATAAATAGCCATATTTTTTTCAACTGTTAAATTGAAAAAAGTTCTTTTTATTATAATAGCTTAGTATCAATGTAAAGCATAATATTTTTATCATTTATAAATACCATATTTTTATTATTGACATTCTTCTGAGTTATTTTAAACCCAAAATTGTCATATATGACAGTAGAATCCAACATAAAGTGTAATATCACAAAAATATTTATAACGCTAAACAAAATTATAACGCTCGCATATAATAAAAATAGCTCCGAAATAAAGTAAAAATTACATTAACAGTGAAATTATAAAAGAGGCCAGGTCAGCGATCGTTTTAATATTTTCCGGCCGTCTGCCGGTCGATTTTCACACCCGCTCTTACAAGTGATAACGAGTTTAAACGAGATAAGGGAGCTTCCCTCACTTAATTATAAAACACTGTAAAGATACATATATTCCAAGCCCGTCGTGGCGCAGGGCCACAAGGATGTGACTGTATTGGAGCGGTTGTGACTTCTATCCCCACTCGAGGGAATGAATTTTTATTTTTGTCAGCCTCACGCTGTGTCCCGCACACAGTAGGTTAACACATTCGTGTTACACTACTGGCATTGGGTGTTCAGTGGCGGAGCTTAACACCGTGCTTTGCCTCGACACCAGAGCGAAGAAATGAAAATATTAATTTCAATAAATATTTCATTTCCTAGATGTGCCCTTGCCGAACGACTGGCCTCTTCTCTGGCTTTGCTTTTGGCTTTCAAAGAAATTACAATATTAAGAATTATTGTTTCTTAATATTTTTATTTCTTCTCTCTAGTACCGAGGCAAAAACCCGGCTTTGGATTCCATCACTCAACACGCAATGCCACAAAAATTGGGTAAAAAGTGGGGAAAGGAGTGTCTCAACACTAGGTTCCCTCTGCCTACCCTGCTGTATACGGGATACAGCGTGAGGCTTATTATTACAGTGTGAAGATTTAAATTTTATTTGTACATATACATAGATTTTAGTGATACTTTCAGCAGTGATAAGAAATATAAAAATGGAGGAAGTTCCGCCTTTCACGTCTTGTATTGATTTTCTTAATGGAACAGATTTTATTAAGCTCGTTTATAAATATTTTGTTATGAAAATTAAAGCTTACACTTCGTCGTTGTTATTTTTTTAGAAATGTTATAAGATAATAATACGTACCTATTAAGTAATAATTTAAATTAAATTAATTAATTTATATTATAAGCGTCTAATACTGTCCATTACTTCTTCATTTGTCCAAGACTTAAATAATTGAAAAGTATTTATTTTCAAAAATATTACCCTTGTAGGCTTGATTCCAACTCGAGGGTATTTAAATATTTAATAATTTTATTTCATCAATCTGGTAACACGCATTGAATCCAGAATTTGGCGGAACGTGAGGAACACAAGTGTCCCAATGGGAACGTAGTGTCTTGATACAGTGTGAAGCTTAAAAAACTATACCTACATATATTTTCCCTTATTATCCACCAATAAGAATACACAAAGCCTTGAATATCTAAAAGAGAAGATAAAAAAACCTGCCCTAGAGCGTAATCAAGGGGGCAAAAGGGTACGGAAATTTGTCTCCCACTTTGTGACTATGCGATTCTGTTATCAACAAACATAACAGACGAAGTGTGATAACGTGATAACACCTTTATGTGGAGCTAGGACCGGTAGACTGGGGCTATCAGTGGAGTGTGGTCTTTGTGAGAGTAATGATATGGGAATTTGAAGCAAATATGCTTTAAAATAAATTATGAGGAGGATTCTTTTGTGTTTTTTTTATTTATTTATTTTAATAGCTTCATGCTTTATCCTGCACAAAACATAAGCACAGAGAAATTGAGAACCTAATACGCTCTTCTCACTTTCACTCTCTAACTCTGTTCTCATTTTTCTTTAAATATTTTAATTAAATATTTAATTTATCTGAATGGGAATCGAACTCACAACCGCTGCATGTACAGTCGCATGCTTGTGCCCCCGCGCAAGTACGGCCTCAATAAATAATACATAAGATAAGCGAAGAAGCATTTAGGTTTGTATAAATCCTTGGAAACTTAACCTATTTTCCTTTTAAAATAAGTGTAATACATTACGTTGTAATACTCGTATATTAGAATTAAAATAAATCCATCCACACTTATCTTTTGTAAGTAATGCTCAATAAATTATAGTCTTCTTTATGATTTTTAATTTTATCGATGATTTTATGTTTATATTATAACTATATATTTTTATTTTCTTCCTTTCCTGATTGTTGAGCGTAGAATTTCGCAATACTTCTAGAATTCGATGGAAAGTGTATCGGGAGTATGTATCTTAATAGCAACGGAATGGACATTAGGTTCTTAAGTTCATTCGATCTACCCTGCCATATGTGATATAGAGGTGAAGCTAAACACCTTTTAGCACTATAAAACACCTTTTTTCCAATCCCATAGAACTTTTTGAAATGTTTTAATTTTAGAAAATATCTAACTTTCTACACCAGTCAAATGTCAATATAAATATCTTACTATTAATTGACTCAGATCTACTTATCAAAACTTTTTAATAGTAGGTATAACACCAATATATTTTGTATCGGCCAGAAATACTCTCGTTCGCAGTACTGTTGCCAATAAAATACGAAAGTTTTGTGTCTCATCTTTTATGTATATGTTCGAAGGCACAGGAAAAGTAACTACGTAGTATTCGATTGTTCAGAGGAAGGATTTAGGAAATCCAGACGAAATTGCATCGCCGTCACAAATTCCAGTACTACGTTTAGAAAACAAACGTTTTGTGTGTACCTAATGGTTTGATATTTTGGTTCACGTTGTATCCAGCACATGCACGTTGTATCCAGCACATGATTCTCTCCACCTACCCTGCGGTAGGTGGAGAGAATCTGGGAATCTAGTGCTAAGACACTCCGCTTCCATCAGTATTTGATATTTTGCTTGGTTATTATTTTTTATTTTTATTTACGTTAAACAATATAATGTATTCTTATAAATCTCTCGAGAAAATTTCTTTTTTGAGTTGAGTTCCGCCACTCAACACACAACGCCTCTAGAATTCGGCAGAAAGCGGAGAGCGAAGTCACTAGGTTCCCTCTGCCTAACCTGATACATACAGGATACAGCGTGAGGCTGAAAAAAAAATTTATTCCCCTCTTTTCCTATCTTGCAAAATAAAAATTTAGAAGCCAACTTTTATTTAAACCACCAAAGCTCCTTTTAATCCAGTTAGCTTCAACCGCATGCATCAAAGCCTGGCGGGCTGAGCAAGAGCAGACGCAATGGATCGGCGACATTTTGCGGCGTACAATATTGATGGCTGACGTTACCGCCTCGATGCACAATCAAGTTAAATTTCAAGTACAATAAATATATTATAAGATTGGATTTTTAAGTTAAATTGATTTTATATGATGTAAATATTATAATATGGGAAAATCAGAGAGAACTCAGTGTCTATCATATGCAAAAAAAATTTAAAATAATTCACTTTCTTCTACTATTGTCATATCGGAAAAATATGTCTTTTAAAAGATCTAAACATTCCACCGAGTTTAGACAAAGTTCACAACAATTACGCTTAAAGATTTCTAGATTTTACACAAGTTTCTTGTTGTGTTAATCTAATCTAGTCTATTTTGTATATTTTAGTCTTAATAAAGTCTCGCAAAACTGCTACATGGCAGTTTTACTTGAGTATAAATGTCATCAAATTTAAAATGTACAAGACAAGCATTTTTAGACGTTACTTAGAGTGTAATATACATTTGAAAGCCCAACCCTTAATCAAATGTCAAACTACTGTCTAGTATTGCAAAGCAAGAAAATTGCAAGAATCCAGGTTAGTATCTGAGGTTACTTCTAAATTTACGGTAGTGTGCTATAATAACTATGTAACCATGTACTATACTAAATATATAATACTGTTACTTTTACAAGCTTTCATATACTTAGATTTTATATTAAAATTAATACTTAATGTTAAATTAATACATATGTCAATCTAGAAAATCAATCATTTCATAGAACATNAGACTCCTAGCATTTGTAGTAACGAAGTTTCATACAAACTTTCGACCCCAAAAACAACCCCTTAGAAGTCGAATATTGCAAATTCCCGTCTTAGCGAGCACCTACGTCCTATAAGTAACTCCTATGAAAAATTTCAGATTCCTAACACTTGTAGTTTCTGAGATTTCGTGATGAGTGAGTGACCTTTCGATTTTATATATATAGAAGATACCTACATATAATTATATTCTTCCTTTCCTGATTTTAAATAATGTATTAATGGTTTCAATAGATTTTTGAGCGTTGAATTTCGCAATGCTTCTAGAATTCTAGAGTATCTTAACGGCAACGGAATGGACATTAGGTTCCTAGGTTCATTCGGCCTACCCTGCTATGTGCAGGATACAGTGTGAAGCTGAAAACCCTTTTTTCCAATCCTATATTACTTTTTGGGATTATTTCATTTTAGAAAAAATCTAAATTTCTACACCAGTCAAATTTCAGTATTTCAGTTAGAATATTGTTAAATATCTTACTATTAATTGACTCAGATCTACTTATCAAAACTTTTTAATAGTATAACACCAATATATTTTGTATCGACCAGAAATACTCTCGTTCGCAGTACTGTTGCCAATAAAATACGAAAGTTTTGCGTCTCATCTTTTATGTATATCTTCGAAAGCACAGGAAAAGTAACTACGTAGTATTCGATTGTTCAGAGGAAGGATTTAGGAAATCCAGACGAAATTGCATCGCCGTCACAAATTCCAGTACTACGTTTAGAAAACAAACGTTTTGTGTGTACCTATTGGTTTGATATTTTGGTTCACGTTGACCCAGCACATGGCAGGGTAGGTGGAGGGAATCTGGGAATCTAGTGCTAAGACACTCCGTTTCCATTAGTATTTGATATTTTGCATTGTTATTATTTTTTATTTTTATTTATGTTAAATAATATAATGTATTCTTATAAATCTCTCGAGAAAATGATAAATTTCATAACTTCATTTCTTCTTTGAGTTGAATTCCGCCACTCAACATACAACGCCTCTAGAATTCGGCAGAAAGCGGAGAGCGAAGTGTCTTATCACTAGGTTCCCTCTGCCTAACCTGATACATATAGGATACAGCGTGAGGCTGAAAAAAAAAATTATTCCACTCTCTTCTCCTATCTTGTAAAATAAAAATTTAGAAGCCAACTTTTATTTAAACCACCAAAGCTCCCTTTAATCCAGTTAGCTTCAACCGCATGCATCAAAGCCTGGCGGGCTGAGCAAGAGCAGACGCAATGGATCGGCGACATTTTGCGGCGTACAGTATTGATGGCTGACGTTACCGCCTCGATGCGCAATCAAGTTAAATTTCAAGTACAATAAATATGTTATAAGTTTGGATTTTGAAGTTAAATTGGTTTTATATGACGTAAATATTATAATATTGGTAGAGATATTGAGATGATATGAAAACTCTTTTTTTGTTTGTTGCTATATCTCGTACAGCAGACAGAAGGAACTTAGTGTTAAGACACTCTGTTTCCCATTTTTCGCCCACTTCCAGCGATACTGTGCTTCATGTTGTTACGGAAGCGAGGAAATTAAAATTTTTAATTCCTTCGACTGAGAATAGAACCTACACCCATTGCAAAGTGATTACTTTACGATGACAGCTTCAATATAAGTATGTCTTATCCTGTTTCCCTATCTCCTGCTATTTAATGAGATAAGCAATAAAAAGTGTATAATAATCTAATGTAAAATAAATCAGATTCTACTTTTGTCATATCGGAAAAATATGTTTTTTAAAAGAACTAAACATTCCACCGAGCTTGAATAGAATTCACAACAATTACGCTTAAGGATTTTTAGATTTAACACAAGTTTCTTGTTGTGTTAATCAAAATAGACTAAATTAGTCTATTTTGTATATTTTAGTCTCGCAAAACAGCTACATGGCAGTTTTACTTGAATATAAATGTCATCAAATTTAAAATGTACAAGACAAGCATTTTTAAACGTTACTTAGAGTATAATATATATTTGAAAGCCCAACCCTTAATCAAATGTCAAACTACTGTCAGGTTTAGTATTCTGTAAAAATTCAGGTCAGGACCTGAGGTTACTTCTAAATTTACGGTAGTTTGTTATAATAACCATGTATAACCATTTCATAGAACATTAGAGACATATGTATAGTATATATGGGAAACAGAATACAGAGTAATTTATCACTATACCACTAAAGTCAAACATGGTTCCTAAAATTATAAATATCCACATGTAAACATATTACGCGTCAATGCGTCACTCACAGCATTACTAAGTCATGGACTGCGGTAACAAAATTTGCTCTTCCTGTTAAATTTATTTCACCAACGCTAATTGGTTGGACAGATAAATTATTATCGTTTAAATTGTTTATACAAAGTTGACCGTGGAAGTTGCCAACTTTATCCATTTATCCTCCTTGATTTAGAGCACTTTTTTACCGTAATTTGAAGATTTGTTATCAATTTCCATGAAATATTACTGGAATAGCATTGCTAGATTAGAAATGTGTTAATTTTTTGTTTGTCGTTTCGTTTAAATTGTTTTGGATTTTCGTTTCAAAATTGTTGTTTATTGTTTTTTAAAGTAATCAATTATTTTTCCGAGTAGGTTTTAATATTTTTCTCTTTTCATTGAATAGTGTTTTTAAATATTTTGTTATGTTTCTTAAATAAATAGTTAAAACCAAATATAATTAAATTCTATTCACCCCACACAGTGATATACACTCGAGACAGAAATCAAACAAAGAAAACCAACCAACAATATGATTATTTCCACACGCAACACCACCCCAATTTGCGAATTTTATCATCACATAATAAAAATATAACAAAGTCATTGTAAATTTGGCAAAAAAAATTTTCTCGAAGGAAACCACCGAAGAGAATCCGAAAGGCAAATTTCATTTTCATTCCGCCGTGCGTGCCCAATGCCTCGCCTGTTCATTCCACCGTTTTCAAGGGACGCATAAGGTTTAATAGTATGGAAATGAGAGACTTGGCGACCCGCTTTCGGGAGCGTCTTTTGTTCTAATCGAGTTGAAAACGTGATAAGAAAATTCTTGAATCATATACGTAAATGTATGGTTGGCAATTATTTTTTCACATTGCTTTCTTATTGCTGATGGTATTTTCTTTGTGTGGGATGTAATTTTTGGGTGTATAATGTATGTCGACGTGGCAAAATGGAAATATTGGTACTTGGCTGTTTTTTTTTCAGTTCAAATTAAAACAAAAATTGACTCCTGAGATGAGATGAAGTTCAATACTGTGATGACCACTCAACAGATAAAATATTTGTTGAGGCGGAAAGTTTAGACTCCAATATAGAAGTAAATACTAAATTCAGTCTTCGAAAATAGGGGTAGTTTGTCAAAACATATTCGTGGAAATCCAAAAGAGCGATGTTACCAAACTAATCTTATTAGAACTATTACATATAAACGGAACAGCGAGAAGCCTTTCTAATTCCAACATATTCTAAAACGTAAAAGCACTTTCAACATGTATGTATAATGTATAAGTAATGTATACATATGTATAAAATTACATACTATAATGGCTGACGCCTTTAATTTTCAACACGAGGCGTTTTATTAATTACTTTACATTATTCGTACGTTGAGGCCAGCCGTGGCACTGTGGCACAAGCGTGTGAGTGTAAACGCGGTGACTGTAGGGTTGTGTGTTCGATTCCCACTCGGAGAAATGAAATATTTAATATTTTCATTTCCTCGCTCAGCTTTCAAGACAAAGTGCGGCGTTGGGTTCCATCACTCAGTGCCTTCAGAATATGTCGGAAAGTTGTTTAACACTAACCTCCCTCTGTCGTCCTCGAAAATCTGAAAAAAAAACGTATACGTATAGGGTACTAAATGCAGATCCACCCTTGTTTTATCAACCTTCAAAGAGCAAACACGTAAAGAATACTTGATGTCACTTAATATTCTAATTTCTATTGAACGAGTATTTCACGCATCAAACGTTTGGGAGCCGAGCTTCTGTTTTCTGACGCGGAATATATAGGGGTTTATTATGAGAGGTTTTTCTAGTGTTTGGCATTTTGTTGTTTGTATAAAAAATTAGATAATGTCTGATGGGTACGAATTCGGAGACTATTTATTTGTTATTTTGTATCTGATTGAGCGGCGTTAAGTTCTGCCACTCAAATAATTGGATAAATGCGAGTATTAAGCCTATCATGTCGCAGGAGCACAAGCGTACAGTAAACGAGCCAGGTTGTGGATTCAATTCCACCCGTTTAATGAAATATTTAATATTTTAATTTCCTCGCTGTGTTAATGAAGCAAAGCGAGGCGTTCAGTTCCGCCTCTCAACATGCCAAGCCTCCAGAATTCAGCGGAAAGAGGAGAACAAAAGCTTCTTAATGGGAACGGAGTATCTTACGGTTGCCAAAACAATAAAGTAGAATTTACTTCAAATTTATTATAAAAACAAAAAAAGGATTTCAAATTGCTCTCGACATCTTACTTGACCAAGTATCCAATAAAATTTTAAATACAATTCTAATATTGCTCCAATTTCCAAACCTCAACAGAAGCTATTCAAAAGACACAAATAAGCACTCTGATGGAAAGGGGTTGCGAAGGCGAACGCAAGCTGATACATTATGTATACCAGACCGGCTCCAGGTCCTTTCTTACTGTAGGCAATCAAATTATGTACCTATGAAGCAATTTTAAATATAAAGCGGTTCAATCTGGAACTGGATAAGCAAATTTAAACTTTCGGGTTCATCTTTATTTGTGATGTTTTTTTATTTATGTCATTTTATTCTTATTAGATATTCCTTGTAAAATATGCTCGATAGGGGAACTCCTTATATCATTATTATCTTTTGAGTTCTTTTTATTTTTTTAATACTTTACGCTGTATTCATTGCGTATTGAGTGGTGAATCTCAATTCGATTCCCACACGGAAGGATGAAATATTTAATATTTGTATTATTATATATGTAGTTCAATGTTATATACCTATGTAAAACACTATTAAGTACAATCTCAGTACACACCACGTATAAATAGTTATCTGTTTTCCTTCACCGCGTCCACCTGTAAGCCAGCCAGTTTAATGCACGCCTTCTAAGCTTAGCTGACCTAATTAATATATGGATAGATTTATAATATTATCATTTAATTTAGATTATGCTAATTATTTAGTGCAGAAATAATGCATATATATATTTATATTAAAGTATATTCTAAAACTTTCACGGGAATAAAGAAATGACAATATTAAATATTTCATTTCCTCGAGTGGGAATCGAACCCACTACCTGTCGTGTCTACAGTCACACTTTGAGCCCTGCGCCACAACTCCCCTTTTACTGCCACTGGCTAGTAATAACTAATCTTGTAATATTCTTATTTTTTTATATCAAAATTATATAATCCATCAAATCTATTCGTTTATTTAAACACCTTTAATGTTTTGAAACTAGTCACGTAACCCATTTGTAAGGATTAGATCCTCTCAGGTCTTTAGCATAGCGACTTTTAATTTGGTATTTTAAGCTCTTATGGCTTTATTGATATAGGTATATAAATATTATTATTTAATATTATTCGTATTGGCTTTAAAGTATATTAATATACTTTTACACGATTGAGAAAAGGGGAGTAAGGAAATCGTACCCACAGTCCAAAAATCGCGTTTATGACAAACCTTACAAAATACAAATATAATATTAAATACATACAAATAAATATAACATAAAATATCTTCCACTCGAATATTAAATTAGGTACGAAATATGCCATAAAAATGTCTGCAAGAAAAACTTAACAGAAACAACGATACTATAATTTCCTATTTTGCGACAGTATTTTATGACTTGGCAAACTTTCATGCTGGAATTGCGGTTAACGTAGTCCAGTGGTATGGTGTCGACTGTACTCGTGATCGTTATAGGTTCGATGTCCACTTGTGGGAATTATATTTTTTCCAGCTTCAATCTTTATTCCGCATATAGCAAGGTAGGCAGAAGGAACTTAGTGTCAAGATACTCTGTATTTCCTACCCATTTCCGAGATATTACGTGGCGAAACTCAACACCGGTCTTTGTCTACTACCAGAGCGAGGTTATGAAAATAATTCATTTTGACTTGTGGGTTCAATTCTCATTCGGAAATTGAACTGTCAACCGTCGCGAACGCTTCCTATACGAATTACGTTATTAAGTTATTTTATTTCTCTATTTATTTAATAAAATGAAGCGCAGCGTTGAGTTTCGCTATTTAACACACAACACAAGGTTCTCCATTTTATTTTACGTCCAATGAAAATATTGGAATATTTTATGACTATTTGTAGCAGTGGTTTTCCTTATCTTGAACGACCGAGCTAGATATAACTAGGTTAAACTTTAATTGTGCTCGTAGTTTAGATTAGCAGTGTATGCATTTATTGAGGCAGATATCGTTACTTCGATTTTCTATATTTTATGGATATATTATAAGTACAAAATATGCCTATCTATCTTTGTCTATTTAGAAACTTTTCCAATTTTTTAATTAATATAATAATAATTTAAATATTTCCAGAGGCCTTGTGGTGCTATGAAACAAGCGTGTGACTGTCAACGTGACGAGTTGTGGGGTCGATTCCTCGAAAATATTAATTATGTAAAATTTTATTTTCTCTATTTGGTAACAAGACTAAGCGCGGCGTTGAGCTCCGAAACTCAACCCGCAATATAGTAGAATCATCAGAAAGTTTGCTCTACAAGCGATATTCAGAAGGAGAACAAAAATATATTTTTGAATATTTTATATACATTTATAAAAGTCAAATATATTTCTTTTATATGATCTTTTATTGTTTTCTTCGCATTTTGTATTCAAAGAGTGGCAACGACCCTACTCTTCTATGAAGCTATCATTGTCTGTTTAACTGACTGTCTGTCATAGTACTTTTGACAAGTATTATAGTGATAATTTATATATTCAAAAAATATTGGCTAATATATCTTTATTAGGACGCGAAACTTAATATGAAAATAATATTGATGTAAAAAATATATTATATACTTTGGATTTTTTTATAAAATTTTTAAAAAGAATGGTATTATTATAATATTATTATATCAAAGAAATAAGAATATCAATTACTAAGTTATCTTTGACAATTTATTTAAAATTCATTTATTTTTTACATTTTTAAAGTTTTATTCTCATTTTAAAGTGTCATACTTAGGCAAGAAAATACTTATTAAGAAAAGGTAAAAACATGATTATAAAGACATCGAAAACGCATGGCTGGTACGAGTACTTGGACAGCTTCCAAGAGGCACGGGTTCAAATCGCGCTACGTTCAAATTCTTATAGCCATAGAGACGTCTGAAATAGAGTACCTCAATTAACTAGGTTCCCTCCGCGCACCCAGTTATACACGAGATAAAACAAGCGGCTATAAAAATAGATATATTTTTACGAGCGTTCTCTCTTTCTCTCTCTGTCTAATACAAACTCAAAACAAAAAAGAATCCAAAACATACACTTAAACATAAAATACATATACATTAAAAATAATAAAGCTTTTTCAGCCTAGCTCTAGAAATAAATAGAAATAATATTGAAAATTGTACTACGGACTGCACAATGTCATTTCGCCTTATCGCCGGCCGTCAGTACGTTGGAAAATTTCATTTGTCACCTACCCACTGTGACAAGTAGTCGATTGCAACGATTCATTTGGTCTGATGAAAAATACAATACAATTTTGTTGATATTAAAGCCTGTTTGCTTTACTGCTATGACTTTAATTATTGATTTTCTTTAGTTTTTGTCGAGAGGATAGACTGGATTTTTTCTTTCAGTTATTTTTGTCTGGAAAGATAAGTTTTTTTTAACTCGCCTCTCCATTTTTTTGTTATTATACTAATATTATAAAGCTGTAGAGTTTGTTTGGTTGAACCCACTAATCTTGGGAACTAATGGTTCGAATCTTTTTTGTATCATTTCATTTTCGAACCTGTCATCACATGCTTAGATTTCGTTATGGTAATCATTCTTTTCTACGTAGGGATAATTACCACTAAGAACTTTCGACCACCTGAAACCCACTCATAAAATCTTCAAACTCATCATAGCAGAGGGCAATACGGTCAGCTCATTCTGCAGGGCAAGGGCATCCAAGGCAGTACGCGAGGCAATTAAAAATCGTTGGCGGTACTTTGATATAATAATTATGTTAAGTGACAGACTAATTCCACCTTAGTCTACCACCACGTATGACCACGGACTGCTGTCAATTGTTCGAAACATCGAGTTTCCAAAACTATATAACACTAAATATACGCTATTTAATTAATCCGGTTAAATAATTTCATTAAAAAATAAAATACAAGTGGCTACAGTGATATATACCAACAATCACTCTATCAACTCTAAAAGACAAGGAAAATGCTCCAAATGTGAGTTCAAGAGCCATTTACAAAATTAACGTAATATATAATTCAGTTCTTAATTTCCATTCCCGTGCGAATAAACATTCATTCTCTTCAGCTCCACGTGATGCTTATCGTTGTCATCAGTTAAAATACGAAACATGAAGCTTTTAAATTAATGCATTCGATCGTGACATGTAATCGGTTGCGCTTATTGAGATAATTTCAGTATGTTCCTATAATGTATGGACGAATTTAAATTGTGATATGTGTTTATTTTTCTTTCTTTTTTAATTTTTTTATGTGTTATTGTGTATTCTAATCAAAAAATATGTAATATATCTTTGTTTTGTATATTATAAAACATTATATTAAGCACAAAAGAAGTCAAAAGAGATAAATTCACTACAACTCTCTATTTTTTTACTATTTTCTCTTTGACCACAATAAATATAGAACTTTTGATACGAGTAGGTCACGTTGTTATAAAGACCTAACCAAACAAAACTTCTAAAGTAATAGTTATCGTACAATAACTAGTGTAACATAAATTCAAAACTATACCAAGCTTTAGGCATTAACTTAAACTCTTCTTCTTCCTGGCATTAATCCCGGCTATTACCAGGGTCTGCCTTCCTACTTACCCTACTCCACTTTGCACGATCTTTTGCGTCCTCGGTGGTTAGACCATTGGCTCTCATGTCCTGCATCACGACATCCANAGGGGGGGAGTTAGGACACCATTCTTACGGACTGGATGAGGATGTAAGAGTGGCGGCTCGAGGATCCGGGGTCGCGTACCCGTATGCCCACAAACAAATATCGGACAGATATTAGTCAGGACATCCTCTGGACAAACATCCTCTGGAACATTAACTTAAACTACTTACATATATCGTCAGTAATGTCAGTATATAATATTCATATGTAAAAAGCAGGTCAGAAGGATGTTAGCCTCAAAACCTCTTTTCTAAGCTTTTTTAAATAAACTAACAATATTTCAACAAAAGCTATTATCCGTATACAAGAGCAATACCACGGACAATAGAATTTTATTGTCCACTCTCACATTAAGATCCAGTAGCAATAGAACTGGAAAACTTTATATCTTTAAAGTAAGCCTTATAGATGCATTATACTTTTCTTTACTCTTTTTTTTAGCTTTACGCTATTTCATGCACGGGTAGGCTGAGGGAACCTAGGAATCTAGTTTTGAGATGCTTCGTTCCCATTAACACATTTCACACTTCCATTCTTCACTTTCTGCCGTATTCTTGAAGTATTGTGTTTTGTTTGGCGAAGCTCAACGCCGCGCTTCGCCTGCTAACCAGAACGAAGAAACAAAAAAAAATGTTCAATTCCTCGAGTGGGAATTGAACCCATAACCCTGTGCTATTGCACCACGTTCGAAATTAAGACAAAATATTTATATACAACCAAAAACCTATCCGAGTTCTTTAATCCAGTCATACGTCACGAAATACTGTTTTACTGCAAATTCTTTTTAATTTTCGCTCTAAAGCATATTTCATAAATGTCACCCATTTCAAGGGTAATTGGACACCGGGCAGCAGCGAATGTTGTGTGCGGACCCGCTGAAAACAAAGCCTGCTTAATTAAGAAATATTTTTTGTTCCAGGCACAAGATTTATAGTTCGGACGAAGGCATATTTGGTGAGTTATTTTTATATGATATTCTTTAAAATGGCTTTTTTCATTATGGTAACGTCCGATACAGTTAGAGTGGAGAATTTATCGTAGTTTTTAATTTTCTAAGTTGAATGCAATCAAAAGTTAGGTATTTATATATATGTATGTACATTTTTTTTGTTGTATCCTGCACCTAGCAGGATGAGGCAGAGGGAACCTGGGAACCTAAAGCTAAGACTCTCCAATCCCATTAAAACACCTCTGTTTCCCAATTTCCTGAGGATACTTGAAGACTTTACGTGGTAAGTAGCGGATTTCAACGCGGCGCTTTGCCCTCGTTACCGCAACGAAGAAAATGAAAATGTTAAATATTTGATTGTCATGAGTGGGAATAGAACCCACAACCTATCCGCTTACAATCAGATCAATAAACGTACTTCATTATGCTAGGTAGTAATTTATGATTGTCAGAAGCGTGCAATTAATAAACTGTACTTGTCAACTAAGTTCGTAGCTTAAACATCCATTACAGTAATTACTATCTGAACTATTTCAAATTGTCATTACATTTTACTTTTGTTAGATTGGTAGAGTTAAGCTTTTAATTATTAAGGATAGTCGTTTTCAGTTGGTAGAATAGAGAGTATATCTTTTTAAGATATATCATTTTCACACAATTCAATTTTCACAAGAAATTCATTTGCAAAATCCTTAGATATAAAAATGCAATGAAATAATTCATGAAACAACCTGAACAGTCGTTTTTTCCGAAACAATGACATTATCATCTTACAAATCATATTTCACAGTGTCTTGTATAAAAGCGTTATTTTAAAAGCTTGCCGTCTATTAAAGTGAAACAAAATGGTTTAACGTGAATAAAATTATTATTCTTATTTCCATTTATATCACTGATATTTTTTCGTATTATATTAAATTATGGCAATTTAAGCTTTTGACCTTGTACTATGGCGTTGGGTTCTGAATCATAATAAACTCTTAATATTTCTTTTAATTTCATGATATTTCCTGTAGAATATAAAAGGATAGGCAGATGGAACCTAGTGTTAATACACTCGGTATTCCATCTTCCGCCTAATCTTTGAATCTTTGTGTGTTGTTAACAAAGGGGAAAAATGAAAATTATTCCTCCCCCAAATGAGCACCAAACCCACAATTGTTGTGTTTACATTTAGTTTGGTTAAATACGATGCTGTTTTTATTGTCCGTTATGTAGATAACGGAGAGTATTTTGTTTAAAATAAAAGAATATTTTTTCACTAAGAAAATTACAGGCAAAATGTGAAAGTAATATATGAAGTAAAGGCAATCTAGTGTCCATATTTAGCTCAAAATTTTGAGATACCAACACTAATATGCATGAGTTATATCCTGTACGGTGTGCCGGACTTTATCAGGTTCAGGAAATTCGACGCAAGAGACACATTAAGGATAAACGTTCTTTGTTATAGTAGCGCTATTTCAATTGTCTCTAGGGCGTTTAGTTAAATAACAAGTGGTTTATGGGACAGGGACAATGGAAAATGGGTTCCGTTGAGAACATTATGGGTTACTTTGGGTAGCAATGGCATTTTGTGGGTACCCCCCTTATATAATCGCCTTTAGTATGTTTTAGTTAGCGCATTAGTATTAATTAGTGGATTACATTATATGTGTAAGATAAACATAGTACAATTTCCTGGTTAAGTAATTACTTTAATAAAATCATCGTTGATTGTAATTAGGAAATTTCGTAATTACAATCAATGATGATTTTATTTACAGACACAATGATTTTGGTGGAAATCGGAGAACGTAATATTTAGATTGTAGGTGCCCTATGTCTTTCTGTGTAGGATATAACATTAAACTGAATATACCAAAATATTTAAATTTAATAAGTATGAGATTCATGGAATTTTGTGATATACCTACTCAAATCTGCTTCAAAGAATTTCATAATCTCCTACACGTATACTAGTTTAAAATGTTGAAAATTCAATATAATGTTTAATATATTTTCATTTCAAACAGTATTATATAGTTATAACATCTATAGTTTTTCTATATATTTCTTATAAAAATATAACAAAAATTGGAAGCTACATATTTTAACAGTTAAAAAGTTACATAAAAATTCTAATTCTAGAGCAAAATTTTCACTTTAACATAATTAATATTAAATGAATGGCGATCGTTCGAACTTTTATTACTTTTGCATCATTTTGATCCTTCATTTTGAAATGTTATACAAAATTAATTAATTAACCCTTTTGTTTTAAACTCTTTAAAATGTTTATAAAGACTTCGGGGTATACCGTTTAATTGGAATCAATGTTACACTTTCTTGATATTACGAATAGATTTGATTTTTTAACGTGGTGTTAAATTTTAGAAGTTATCATGGCGTAGTTAGACAAAGCCCACACGTGTGATAGTTGTGGGTTCGATGCCCGCTCAGGGGATTATTATTATTTCTCTCTCTTTCTCTGGTAGTGGAATAACCAATATCATAAGCGATGTCTCGCATTTGGGCGGAAAATGTAAAAAGAAGTATCTTGCCATTACGTTCTTTCTGCCTACCTTGTTATCTACGACTAAGGGTAAAGCTAAACTAAATATATGCCTAATAATTAATAAACTATGTATAATGAACTATGTAACGCAGACTTTACTACGGAAGTTTATCTATAAATGATTGTTTACTACAAAACTCATCTCCTAAATCTCTTCAGGGATTCAGCAATTGATGTACAATTAGCTTTTGACCTCTCTTGGGTCAGCTATCCTTAATAATATTCGTCGATAATATATTATATTATATACTCCAATATATAAGGAGTTTAAGATGGTTTTGAGTGATTGGTGAAATAAGTCATAATAATATAGCTGATATCTATTGAATGTAGTAACTATGGTTATAGTTTCCATTTAAATTTAAGAAAATAATTATAATTCATCTATTTCATCCGGTTGATTTTTGCATATTTTTTATGTTATTTTTTTAATATGCGTAATGTATGAAAAAATACTATTTATAAAATTTGATTCTGTCTCTTGAAATATTTTACAAAAAGTGTAAATACGTCATTGTTGCACCAACTAAGCGATAGGTTTTGATTACATATAATCAGATTAAATTTTAACTCATAACCACAGTTACATAAGCATAAGGATACATTCCCATGACGCCGCACTTGCACCTCGCGGAATCGAACAATAGTGTTTTAGTATTTTGATGATTTAACTGTTTTGAATTATATAAAATTTTAATAAAGATTCTCTGTCTTCAACTTGCTTTAAAACAGAAAGGTTGTTTATAAAATTAAATAAATAATTTTTAAAAAGCCTTTTTCTCGCCTGAGTAATTTAACTCCACACAATCCAATTAAATTTGTATTTGATTAGAAATTAAAAAACGAAAAAAAAACAAGAATATTAAAATTTGTATATAACTGCGGAAAGGAGTGTGTCAACACTTTGCCTCCTCTTTACCAATTGTTTATCCAATTTAATTAGTATAGAAGGCACTACTCAATTATATTCAATACATTTTATTACTCTCGCTTCCCTTCCTTCTATATTTTCTTCCTATATAAACAAAATTTAATTGGGCACCATAGTTATGTAAATTCGATCTTTTATTTGTAATATTTTTACGCTTCATATATTTAGGGTCGGACCCGTCCACTTGCCTGTATAATATTACTATTGACCCCACATTAGAGAGCCTTATTCCTTCATTATTATAACGATACTAAATTCAATTGTGCGGTCATAATAGAATTTTTTGATAGGATAATTTGAATATTCTTATTATTTATTATATAAGCTTTTATATTATTATATACATATTAAGCTTTTATATTATTATATAAAAGACGATTATAATTGAAATAATTGCTGATTTCCTTTACAAATTAAAATATAGAGACTCTACATTTTGTCTTTTCTTCTAATAGAATAATTTGCTGAATTTTATATTGAATTTGCAGCATAATCAAAACCTATAGGCTATTCCGTTGACTTACAATTAGAAAATTTGGCAAGCAAATAAATACAAGTAAAAGAAATCATACAAAAAATCTAATTTATATTTACAGTTCATTTCATACAAAATGAGTGCTTACGTTCGCGACTGTGTAAAATATAATTATTCCTTTGACCAGGAATTCAACCTATAACTAGTATTCCACTGCGCCATAACGTCCTCGCATGCACACCGCCGTCAACCATGTTAGAATATAAGTGCATAGTATACCTTTATTGCTTTACTAGAAAGCTTAGCAGACCTGCACGAGAGCTCAGAGCTGTCGCCATATATTTTCCGTAGCGTTGCGTGCTATACAGCTATTTCGTCAGGATGCTGACTAATGAAGATAAAAACGGTAATCAAGGAACGTATCTGTTCCCATACACCGTGTAAGTCCTTTGTTACTGTTATGGGTTTAGGTATGAGAGTTAGTGATATGTACACTTAAATTTATGTTGTGTCTTTAATTTATGTTGTTGTCCGTATAAATTATTTTACAATTTTTACTTATTTTTCTTGTAAATGAAAAGAAATTAACCATAAATTCCTATATGTTATTTCTTTGACAATACAAAGACTGAAGATATTGTTAATTATGTATTATGGTTTCATACATTTAGGCAAATCGTCTAAAATACGTGATGAGTAGGTAATTGTTTAAGTGAAATATACCAAGAAACTCCGTTCTAGTGAACGGAGTTTCGCCAAATTAGTTGGACATAATTTTTTTTAGTTTAGAGTCTATACTCGTATAGGTTATTAACGTTGCACGCACCGCTTGTGCGATTGCGCGTGCGTGTGACTGTAAATGCGACAGGCTGTAGATTCGATTCCTACTTGAAGAAATGAAATATTTAATATATTAATTTCCTCGATCCTGTATCTTGGCAAAACGGAGTCGAGTGCCGCCATTCAACACGCAATGCCTCTAGATATCGATGGAAAGTTGGAGACAGTGATATCTTAACCTTTAACTATGGACGTGAATTTTTTATAACACACATATGGACGTCGGGTCTGTCAGACCAGAGTATTTATTGGTCATATTCCGTCTGATTTTTAAAGGAAGAAGACAATTTTATGTTTTAGTTTACATGAATAGCCTCTAATCAAACAAAATCAATATAAATAAAATCGCTTTTTATTAAACTTTACGCATCACAACGATTTAAGTAACTTAAAGTCACAATTTCAGTCTTTGGCCACATGGGATGACTCTTAAGAAAATAATACTATAAAAAAAAGACAGATAATAAAATAAATATTTTTTTAACAAAATATAAAGTCTAACAATTAAAAAAAATAAAGAAATTACATCTTATGTTATAAAATAAAAATTTTGACAACACCTCAAGATAAGGTACAATTGAACATCGATACACAATGGCTTTCAACATTGTTGGCTAACAGGACGATTGCAGTCAACATAAGTATGTGTTGTCTTTCTATATATCTTATGGGGGCAAAGTATACATGTTTTTCAAGAACCCAAAACTATTTTTTTAGCTTCATGTTCAATAAATGATAGATCAGATCGCGAAACGCGAGTCAAAGTCATTCTCAATTCTTAGAGTAGTTTAGTATACGAAACGCGTCTTTTTATTTGATAAAGTGCTATTTTCTTTATAAAATGTCGTCGTCCAATTCTTTTGTTTGATGTTGATTATAAAGTACCGATATTTTTGTCCCTGACGTGCTTGGTCGATCATTTTTTTCCATTTTATCATAAAAACTAAAAAAATTGAATCTTTTTTAGGTAAATAATATTTATATTACTAAAATATATAACAAACAATGCAAAATAATATATGATATATAACAATAAAAACATTTGAATACAAATAATACAATTAAAATATTAAAGTATATTTTGTAATATTATAAAAATATATGGCGTTTTGAAATCATTCATGTATGGGAAACATGGACGTCGGGTCTGACAGACCCAGGCCCCGTTTAGAAAGTTAAATACTCACGTGTTTTGAACCCAGAGACACAACCACTGCTATCTACACTCATTTTGTCATTAATACGAAAGGTACTGAGCGACTCAGTGGCGGAGGTCACCGAGAAGTGACCGATTTGTAGAATTCGTAGACCTAGATGGGTCTGTCAGACCCGACGTCCATACTTAAAGGTTAATGAGAATGCAATGTCTTAAAACTAGGTTCCCAAATTCCCTCATTAAAAAAGTTAGAATCATAAAGCTAAATTCATAATAATATTATAAATGTATTAAGGCGATGAGTATTCACATAAAAGCGTATAATCGATCGTAAAACATAGCCGTATCACGTTTACGACGGTTCTCCACCGTCACGTGCCAGTACTAGACGTCAGTGTAAAAAATAAATTAATATGTAAATTACATTATGGGGAATTATTTTTGTTATTCCAAAGGAATATTTTCTTTTGTGAATGTTTGTTTTGTTTTAGGGTTATGTATCTCAAAGAAATAATAATTATATAACATATTAGTTTAAGATTTAAAAGAAATCACTATTATACAAAAAATCTACTATCTATCTACTATCTATCTACTAGAAACAACAAGTAAAAATATTTTTTTACTTAATACTTGTTTTCATTTTATTCTATTAAAAATATACAACATTCTATTTAGAAAAACAATATCTCTAACATTCATTAGAATATCTTCAAATGCAGTAGTGGCTGTTAAATATATTATTAATAAACTATTACAACTAGAACTAAATACACGAACTCAAATAGAAACTAATTAAGCTTGTGACAAGTAACTACAATTTGTGTACGAAGTTATTGTCAAGTTTTCGTGGAAAGTTAAAGACAACCTCTATAGGTAAAACTTGCGGGTTATTAAAATGTTATTATTACTTAGGTATAGAGTTACAACGTGCTAAGGTTTTTATCAGAGCTAGCTAATAAAAATAATTCATTTCCCTGAATGGGATTCGAACTTACACCCGTCACAATAATAATTACGACGATCTTTATAGGTAAATAAAACTAGAATTATTTATTTCATATTACTATAAATAGAAAAATAATAAAGAACTCCAGGAGTTTTGACTTTAGAACATAAAAATGCTTATTCAAAGTTTTCACTATAATTAATAAGAGTTTAGCCTTGAAACCAATACAGTATCGTGCTAAATTGTATTATAGACTGGTCTGGACTAGGGCTGGGATAAACTTAAATAAAAAAATCGATGGTATGTGAAACGGAGTGTCTTGACACAAGCTTTCTTCTGTCTACGATTCTGTACGAGAGATCCAGCATGAATATGACAAGTACATCTATTACTTTTATAACTAAAAGTTGTTTTAAATTCAATATTCATTTGGAGACATACAATTACTCGTAGTTTATGACAAAATACAGTTTCCTTTTGATATAACAAAATACGGTTCAACAAAGGGCAAATTGGGCATTATTTTAGAAATAAACTAATATACAATTCGTCTTCGATCCAAGAGATGCAAATACAAATACAAAACACTTACTGGAAATATTTATACTACTGGAAACTACTGGAAATATAATCCAGGAACCTATTAATAATATTTTTGAATAACCTTAAAATGGAAGCTTAAGCCAAATATAAAAATTAGTTAATTTTATCAACAACGAGACATCTAATAACCAAATCATAAAAAAGAGAATATTTCATCTTATCAACCCTATACTATAGAGAGGCAAAAAAATGCAAACTTGGCAACCATTTCGGTTTTTTCGCTAGCCAATTGACACAGATCGGAAGTAGAGTACTCGGCCAGGCGTGGGCGGGCCACAACAATCCGTTCAGAAATAAAACTAATTTGCTTCGGATAACGCAATTTTTGACCGGATTTTACTTAATTTTGTACTGAAATTAAAATTTTTGGTTTTTGTATTTTTAGTGGTGTGTTAAAATTTTTATTGTTTTTCGTAATTACGGTTGATGATATAAAGTTTTCTATAATTATAGTAGAAGGTTACAAAATATGTAGTACATTCTTGACGTCATGGCAGCCAATTACATACTCAAAATCCATTCTGAACATTTTTATTTATATAAAATAATATTTTGTACGTTGTTAATATAGATAAGGTTGTAGTGGCGCAACTGCGCAGCGTCTAAATGTAAATACGATGGCTGTTTGTTCAATCCCCATTTGGGGAGTGGAAGTGGGGGAGAATACAAATAACTCATTTTTATTTTCTAATTCTCTTAACAAGAAAAGTTGCGCCTCACAGCACACAATATCTCGAAAGTTCTGGGATGGAGTGTCTCAATATTATGTTTCCTCTGCCTACATGCAGGTTTTACTATCAACCGTGAAGATAAAGAAGTATATTAAAATTTTAAGTCTTCCATTGCAGAATCAAGTAACAAAAATACCGATAAATGCAAACCTTATGAACATCGGGTAAAAGATTTTTTTACTATTTTTATTACTTTATGATGAAACTGTATTACTAGTCTAGACACACAAATGAGACGTTCACACGCCATTATAAGCAAACTGAACTGATATATAAATGTTTTCGTGACCCAGTTAACACTCGTGTGTCTAATGAGCATGGCTTGCTCTAACTTTTAATAAAAATCTAGTGTCAAACATGTGCTTTTAAAAATAAATCTCAAATGAGATTAGAACTTCCAATCATCATCGTACCTGATTCGTTTTAACTGTACCATATTGTCATATTGAAATATATTTTAAATCTAATTAATAATATTGAGGCCAGTCGTAGCGGAGGGGCACAAACGTGTAAACGAGACAAGTTTTAGGTTCGATTCTCACTCGTGGAAATAAATTTCATTTTCTTCACTCTGATATCGGGCAATACCTTCATAATTCAGCAGAAAATAAAGAACAGAATTCCTTAACACTAGGCTCCCCTTGCCTACCCTGCGGCCTGCGGGATACAGCGTGAAAAAAAAAGAATATTAAGACACTTAACACAAGTATGAAATCACGACATGTGATAAAAAGCTCCACATCCACATGTAAAGTGCAGATGGAGTGCCGCGGCCGACGAATACAAAGTACTGAATTACCCCTACACGGGAAACGGCTTGTGAATCTCTACGCAAATCTTTATTATTTGATATGTTATACTCTTGCTTGTATGTATAAATATACATAAGTTATTATTCGTATGATTATGTTTCTTTTACTATTTAGTGTCACGCTGTGTCCCGTATGTAGAGAACAAGGCAAAGAGAACTAATGTTAAGACACTCCGTTCTCCATTTTCCGTTTGTGATATTGCGTTATGACTTTGCTATATTAGTTGTACTTCCATCATGGTACACTTTCTGGCTGAGAACGCTGTTAGAATTCATAGTTATGGATTTAATCAGTCGGAAGAAAAACTATATCTAATTTATTTTTATTTTCTAGCTTAATTACATTCATACATACATACATCTATAATAATCATTAATGTCATAAAAAATAGTTTTTAGCTCGACGCTTGAATATACCTCCTACTGAAAGACGCTTCACTCTGTTTACCGCAATGAGTAGGCAGAGGAACCTAGGAACCTAATGTTAAGATACATTCATTTTCCACTTTTCTTCAAATTCTCGGACGGCCTTAAGATATTTGAATTTCGTCCTGTCTTTAAAAAAAACTTTCATAACGCAACGCAGATTTCGCTTTCAATAAATATTTATTTTTAATCTATTTACAAACTACAACAAAATATATTTATTTCATTCGCTACATTATTTAGAGATACCTTAGCCACAATTCAAATTAGCCTGGCCGAGACAGCTTCGGACATGGGTCTCTAGATTTATTACAAAAACAACGTTTTATATGAGAATTATAAGATTTGTAGCAACGATAATACATATATAAAAAAAACATTTTAGAACTAAATAGAATTTATCATTATTTTTTTAGCGTCCACTGTATTCCGCACATGGCAGGGTAGGCAAAGGGAACCTAATGGTAATACACTCCATTCCCCATTTTTCGCCGAATTGTGAAGGCAATGCGTATTGATTTGCGGAACTCAACACCGCGCTTAGGAAAGCCGTGGGAAACGAACAACTTCAAATTATATATATTTTTTATATCTTATTAGCAAAAACTCCTAAATGAATATAAAGAAAATACACTCGCACCTTTAAGTTTGATAAAGTATAAATTTTAAACATAACACGAAAAGCCGATTATAAGATTTACATTTGTTTGTTCACAAAATTCACGCGAGTAGAACTCCTTAATGAGTTACCGTTAGGTAACTTCATACAAGTTTGCATGTTTTTCCATATAACATGAACAGCACATTGCACAGTAGGTATAAGCTTAGCTGGTTTTTAAATATCTATCTATTTCATGTAATAATAATTTTACTAGTTATAGAGGCCGTCATGGCGCAGCAACACAGCTTGTGGCTGTAAACGCTGTTTGTGGATTCGATTCCCACTCGAGGAACTTTTTAATTCATACAATATTTCATATTTTCATTAAATACAATATTATCATATTTGTCACGTTTAGAATCGTACGCTTGTACCTCTACATCACATCTGTCCTTACTTACCCTAAACTGAACTTATAAATGCAAAAATAAAGTAATCCATAACTATTTTTCTATATTTAGATTGCGTATCCAATTGCGGAACTTAACGCCGCATTTAACCTAAAAAAAATGTTAATTTCAAACACACACAACACTGTCTGTATCTATAGCACAAAGCAATTAATTCCAGCCACTACAGGTCACGTCAGCCGCCCCAGCTATTCCCCGCGTATTTGCCAACAAACGTGCGCACAATGGACCAGGCTCACATAAATCATGAGGCACATCCCATCACACGTTTGCGTTAACGGTTTAGCATACGTCCCTCGGAGGGATGGCGATGCTGATGCTTATCTTGGATGTTTTGGAACTAGATATAGTGACATCCTTTTGTTTTATACGAAAACTGGCAAAACCTTAGTATCTGACTATACTATATTTTATGAAACATAGTATTATTATATTTAGTCTTAAATAAGTATTGTAAATTAGGCCACTTTAATTATCATTTTTCATCCAATTTTTGAAACATTGCGTGTTGAGTGGCGGAGGATAACGCCGTGCAGCTGAAGAACAATAATAAATTTAATACAATCCACCTACTTTCAAAAGTATATTTCTATATCAACCCACAATCATATATATACATACATATACATTGCGTTCTAATAGAACTGAATTACATCTGGATTACAAAATATTTATATTTTTATATGTACGTATAATATAACGTTAGAATTTATTTTTTCTCTTATTAGTTCTTGTTATGGCTAGACTCATATTGCTAAGTTCTAAGAAAAAGTATTTTTAAAGCAACGTGCTTGAAGAGAAACTAATGAAGAGACTATAAATGTAGCTGGATTCGTTACAAAATTATATAGCAATAGCAAAAAAATACAATATGCAGAAAGTCCAAGAAAAATGTATATATGAAAATTAAGTGCTATATAAATAGAATGCTAAGCTTAATATAATAAAAGTTGTATATTAATTTACTGTACAGTACTGAGCATTTCACAGTGATAAAAATATAGTAAGCAAAACAGCACGGCGTTGGGTTCTGCCAGTTAACACGTAATTTCTCGTAAACTAGACGGAAAATTAGGAATAGTTAAATAACACTAGGATATCTTTACTTACCCTTAGGTACGAGGGGCATTCAAAAAGTAAGTTTCCCTATTTTTTAAATGATGTTAAAAACATTTTTTAGGTTAAAAAATGCATATTTATTTATTATTTGAAACTTAAACTATTTTTCTACATAGTCGACTTCGACTTGGATACATTTTTTATGTCTGTATTGAAGTTTAAGCAAACCTTCCTTAAAAAAGACGTGTCCTGTTTTGCACACACTTTGCGGTAACCCAGTTTGTCTTTCAAGATTGTAAAGATTGAAGTTCGGCAAATCTCAATATCAGAAGGAATCAATACAAGAATATCATCAATAGTCAGTCATCTGTCATCTTGAATGATTTATTCAACAGCATCGATAGCTTCGTCCGTAGTGGCTGTTTTTGGCCATCTTGCACGCTGTTCATCGTACGCCATTTTCACACATTTGCACACTCATACAGTTGTCATCGTAAACTTGCTCTAATTTACTGTGAATATCGTTTCCATTTAGTCCTTTAGCAGTAAAAAATCTAATAACTGCACGCAATTCAAAATTGGACACGTTTTCCAATGGTACCTCCATTGTTGTCAAGGATAGACTACTAAAAAAACTATTTTCGGTCATCAATATCGGTGCCGATCTTACCAGCACACCCAAAACTGAAACTATGTTCAGTGTGAGCCCGCTACATGGTGCTCCTCAAAAATGCCAGACCAGCGAAACTTACTTTTTGAATGCCCCTCGTACTTTACTTTACTTACCCGTAGGGTAGGTCGGGGGAACCTGGGAACCTAGTGTTACGCGGTTAGCGGAGTGTCCTACTAGAGTCCCTCTACCTATCCTGCTACATGAAGTTATATAGTAATTTTTGTTATATATGAATAACAAAAATTGGTTCACATTGAGTTTCGGGTAATTTAAGCTTTCTTTTCTCATAAAAATAGTATTATTCAATTTCAAACCTTTAAGGAATAAAAATATATCTTGGTTAGCGATGATAGCTTGGAGGTGTCAATTGTGATATTCGATAGTCCCGCTGGATTGTCATTGAATATGCAAAAAATTTACTTTTCAGTACCCTTTCTCTTAATTCTATTTAAATAAAATTAAGGGTATTTTCTACTATGGACACAATAATTTTAAATGATGTTTTTGGTCTATATTACCATTTAGTAGCTTTAAATTCTTTTTTTAATTTTAACTTAGCTGCGAACGGTACGGAGTCTGTAAATATATTTCTAATGAAAAAATATCCTTTACGCAATGTACTACATACATACTACGTACATACATACATATTTTCACTAATTAAGTATTAGTCATGCTCTATATTTTAAAAGGTCAAATGAAATATTCTACTTTTCTAACAAATTAATTAGTTACTTTACTGACGATAATACTGAAAGTAGTTCTCAATTCAACGTTCGTATGTTTTTTGTTATGATTAAACTCGATTATTTTAATTTTGTCCTGGTATCTATCAGAGTGAAAAAATTAAAATAATTCCCGAATGATAATCGAACCTACATTCGTCTATAGTCAGTCGTCCTGAATAATACCTACATTTATGATAAGTTTACGATATCATTTGGATACATTCAAAATTGCAAAACAATTTAAGATTATATTTCTACTTAATCTCCAAAAACTTTGATACAAATGGTATGAAGGTTTCCATCTCAAACAATATGCACCATCCATTCCGTGAGTTTACGAAATAAACAGAGCCACAGGTGCGGAGGTAGCAAATTAAATACAAGCTGTAAGAGACTGCCCACATAAATAATTCGCCCTTTAATAAGAGTACGAGTGTGTACTGAGACGCTGTGGAACTGTGGTATCTGGAACTGCCTTTTGATTTCCAATTTATATTATAGTAGTAAGTGCGCAAAATTAATACATTATTATAATGAAATGCGTTTTATATGAGCAATTTACCCAAATAACTTGATAGTGTACAATTAGCCTAAGTTCAAATATTATTTAAAACACTATCCCATGATTCCTGTTCATTCATATCCTGAAGAAGTTGCGTATCCGATCATCATCACCTTAGCAATGTTGTCAGATAATAACAAAAACAAAATTAAAGGTTCCCTTAATTTCCCTGGGATTTCATTCCATCTTCAGATCCTGATGGCAATGGGACTACGTAGGAAATACGATTTTATAAGCAAAATTCATATCAGTTCACTAATGAAATATCTGGTGACATATTGAAAAAAAATAATAGATGTTCTAATTCGAGCCTATAGTTCCTGAGATCAGCGCGTTCAACCAAACTCTAAATATATCCAATAATTTGTATACTATCTAGTAGGTATACTTTACATCAACGATCAGACGTATACAATTGAGATGTTTTATTTAATCTTCAAATTGAAGCTGGAAGAGGCAACCCAACCACTGTATCATTAAAACGTATGGTTTATATTATTTATAATGTTATTTAGCAACCACTTAACAAAAATTGATTTGTGTGATTCTTTATTTTTTTTATTGAGTCCATCTTGACACAGCGGCATGATGTTTGGCGCAATGGTTGTGGATTCTAGTCTTCTTGCATTGATAACGCGCTTTATATGTTGTACCCGATTGAGAAAATATGGTTGAAATAATTAATAGTTATATCAAAGTACCATTTTTATAAAAATAATAAGATATGCAGAAATATAACAAAAAGATATCTAAGAAAATGCGAAAAAAAGTAATAGTTATTCTAATCTAAAGCACTCTACTCCTTTTTTTAAATATATTTTCATTCATCATATGATTCTAACTTTTTGCCCATAGTAGCTTAATACTAGGTCTCTATCGGTACAAATGAATCCTATTGTATGAAAGAATTGAACTCTATGTATTGAATATTGAACGTCAGATATTCTACGAAACAAGCTGTACATACAAAAATAAAACTTCTCGTTATTACATAGTTGGGCAACGGTCGTAGGTTCAATTCTCTTTCCTTTTTATTTTAAATTATTTTTATTTCCTTAGGTCACCGTCGGTTGTCCAGCAACCGCACTTGGGACAATGGTAATATTTTAATAGCTTACTACTCTCTTTAATACGAAAAAAAATCAGAACAGAGTACCTTAACGCTAGGTTCCATACCTACCTCACTAAATGATAATGGAAAACAAAACCACATATAATTTTATCAAATTCATATAAAAATAAAAGTAATTCTGCACTCGTCCAGCTGTAAAAATACAAGCGCTCTCAGTCTCAATAGGTATATTGAAATATAACTTTGAGTGTTATGCTCAATCAAGTTCAAATCGTGCGTAAGCGGTTGTCCATTGATAAAATTTTAAACTTATATGTAATTTGACGGCTTAATACAGTTATATTTTTAGTTATTTAATAAATATAATGAATGTAAATTTTCTGCAAAACTTCTGCAAAGTTTTCGAGACGTTGCGTATTGAGTATTAGAAGTCAATGTTAATAGAGCGAGGAAATGAAAATATTTCTTTCCTTAAGCACAGGCAGGTCAATGCAAACAAAGCGAGTAAAATAATAAACTCATCAGTCATACTTCATTTAAAGTTACCTCTTCTTATCCTGCTATTTGTAGAATAAAATTATACCAAAAAGCTTAAAAAATATATCTTTTTCTACCTTTTTAGTATAATTTTTTTCTGATCTAATTATAGAAAATATGGTATTCGAGTATATCATCAAAAAAGGACTTTAAAATGAAAAATTAAAACGTTCAGTGCGTTCAAATATCAATAAGTTCTTTCCGCCCATCGTACCCGCCCAATATAACTAACTCTATAAATATTAAAAATAAGAGAGTAATAACGATATTATTATTATCTTAAAACTCAAATGCATATAAAATCAATAACATATATAAATACAAATAAATACTTCAATGAAAAATCAAACTAGTAACCTTAATTTACAATGCCAAGGACCACCCACACTGTACCAGCAACGTGTAATGTAATAATATTTGCAAACATCGTTCAGTACATCCGCTCTACACTCTCTATTTTTATCATCGTATAATCAATCAAACCCTTTTGTTTACTTCCATATTGTTTGTTGATGGTAGTTAGCCCGAGGGTAGAAAGTTTAATATCAATAGTTTAAAATAACACAAAAGATTGAATTTTATCAAACAGATCCAGTCGAGGCGTAGCGATAAACGCGACAGATTTTGGGTTCGATTAAATTTTCATGTCATTGCTCTGGTAACGAAGCAAAGTGCTACGTTGCAGAATTCAGTGTAAAGATAGGAACGGAAGTGTTTTAATGGGGGCGGAGTGTTTTAGTACTAGGTTTCTAGTTAGGGCTCTGCTATATACAACGTGAAGCTAAAGAAATATTTCTAACGTGAGTGTTATAGAGTAGTTCCTGGCATTTCTAAAATTTAAATCCACCATTATTACCACCCAAATTTCACACTAAGGATTGGCGTATATTCCTACGTAAACAGGAAGTTATCAACGATAATAAAGTCACAGAGATAATTAATTAACCCAAAATGATGTATAATATCATTGACATATAAGATTTGTTAATATAATTATTAACATATAATTTTAACTTTCTGCTCTTCAAAAAGCATTAGACCCTTAAGCCCTTAAGCCATTTCATATTCATTTGACATATGGCGCTACCTAGAGCAACTCGTTAACCTTAGATCTAAAAGTTAGGGTTGAACGGCTATTAATGATGATTGAACATTGAACATTAGGCCCAGGTGGAGAAAAAACTAAAAATAGCACCCCTATATAACCCGTTATCGTATAAGGGTGTCGACACTCGACATATGATAGCAATAGGTTATAAATAGTTATTGATATAACTACGTTCGTATATCATGATTTATGATCTGTAGAAGTTTAGATCTTGTTTTTTTGTTTCATATTTTTTTTTCAATCAAGTATTTTGATCATCTTTTACAATTTTGTTATTCCATGCGTTTTCTAATAAAACTTTTCTTTTTAAAAATTAAAAATTATTTAATTAAACTATTCAAAGCAATATTTTTGTCTGTTAAGCATTTATACTGCTAAAACTATTTTAAATATATAGAGTAACGGAAAAAGAAAACAAAACGGAACTGAAACTTTGTAAAAGAGTAGGAAAAGACTGTCGGCACATGCTATTCCCGAAATAAAAGTCATTCGGTGCCCCTCGAGAGCGCCTCTCGATTTTAGTTAGAGCCCCCTAAAGTGTACTTCATTTTATATCGTATATACCTATTTGTTTACTTATTTATATTATGGACGCCATCGTGGCGCAGCCGCACAGGGCCTGACTGTAAACGACGGTAGTGGGTTGGTTGCCACTTGGCGAAAACAATTATTTTAATTTTCTCTCTATGGTAACAATAAAAAGCGTATTGAGTTCTACCGCACACCCATGCAATTTAAAACGCAATGAATTGAAAATTGTACGATGCATGAAAATGAATTAAAGTAGGGTTAGGATAGGGTTCCCTAGGGTCCCCATGCATACTCTTACACATACGGGAGCGTAAAACAATAAAAAATCGATAGGTAAATTTCATTTTATTGATTTCATTTCATTGTTTTAATAGCATTGATTTATTAAATATTTAAAATGTTATATTTCTATTTTTTTGATAATAAATACCCTATGTTAGTGACACATATAATAATAGATATGGAAATATATTATTTTCCTATTATTTCTATATGCGTCCTGATTCCGCACAAAAGGTATACCACAAATTCGTAGAATGGTTCGAAAAGCTCGTAGCATAATTTCGTAAAATGGTTGTATTAGAATATATGTATGGTATTACTGTCGTCGTACAATAATTTCTAATAATTTTATAATGATGTGATAATGTGGACAAAACAAGATGAATCACTAGTCTTATAAACCTTAAAAATACACATATAAAAACATACCATTAACTTAAGTACGTGTAAAATACATATGTAAAATTAAAATAATATATCGTTCCGCATAATATTACTACCGTATAGCTATTAATTAGTTGTATTCGACGTCACAACTGTCCAATTAGTTGCAGATGCCGTTAATTATAATATGAACATGATGTATATGCGACAGCCCGTGGCTTCGCTTGTCGCGCTATCAGGATAATTTGAAATTTGCAGCGACAGTACAAAGTTTGTCAAAATTATTTTATAATTATTAATATAAACGTAGTAAAATAATATTATTTTGTAATCTAATCCTTTTACAATATATAAAGTTTTTTTTTATAACCTTCATTTTTAGTCCATTTTGAATATGAACACACCGGATTGAAAATACAAAGACAGGTTCTAAATTATTTTCCCCCATATAAAGCAACGTTATCTCTAAACGGCGGATAAACAGGCATAAAATCGCTTTTGAGATTACCAACAAAGGCTTATCAGTGGAAAAACGGTTGTCACGTGCCCGTATGCTCAGTGATGGGATACCATATCGAGTATCAGGTTTGAGATCAAGTAAAAGCGTAAATTTGGTACGTGCCCCGAAATGCCATCTGAGTTTATTTTTTTCTTGGTTTGGGTTCCTTGTTAAAATTATTAGAGACATTTGTAGTACATAGTAAAAAGATATTATATTTATTTTATGATGTTTTTATTATTATAGTAGTTTTTATTATGTTTCAAGCCATAGGCAAGGCTAGTAGTTTACAATGATAAATGTCATACATGAAATTCAATTGATCTTAATGCCACAGATAAGTGTTCTCTTTTCGTTTTCCCGTGTCCGGAAAACAAATACGGCGTTGGGCGCCGTCACTTAACCAGTGATGTTTCTGTCCTCTCTCCCCTCCTAGGTATCTAAGAAATTCGTTGTTGATATAATAAAATATACGTTGATATAATGAGTATATTGTACATATACATAATATAATGATTTTCATCTTTTTTTATGACTAGATTCAAAAATGTAGTGTAGTGCCCGATTCATACGGAACCATTGTCGAGAATTTATACCGCCCTTTCCTGGTTTTGTTTAAAAATACACTTTGCTTGTTTTGAATTGAATACAGCTTCTGAATATTAAAGAGGTTGGAAGTAAGAAGGAATTTCTTTTTCATTAAAATAGTTGCGTCATTTTGCTACAGCTAAGATGTGTGAGGAGGCTGAAAAATCTGGTATTTGGAGGATATAAAAATTGTGAATGGAATATTAGATCACTACCTAGGTACCCAAAAACCTTTGTGTATAATGAATTCAATAAATGAAATTTTACTAATATTATAAATGTGAAAGTTAGTGACGATGGATGTTTGTACCACTTTCACACAAAAATTGTTGGACGGATTTAGATGAAACTTTACAATAATGTAGCTTATGTAATATATACATAAGAATAGAACAAAGATAATTTATGTAAATATTTTGTATAATTTAGCAATGATATAATTTTTCTTGTTTTTCTTGATCTAATGTTATATACATTAGATTATGGTTGTATAAATGAAGTCTCGTCTACAAAATACTACAATATTTCCTCCTTTAAGAATTTTTAATCATCACGTCATAATCATCAATAACTTTCGAATTTTATTTATATGCTCTTATTTCAGTTTTAAGCTATGCAACTAAAATCGTTTTTAGAAATCCATATTCTATGAGATTAAAATAAAATGTACCTACAAGCTTGAATAGGATCCTCATTAATTTTTAAACTGGAGACATGAGAAGGCTCTCAAAAGTAAAGGAAGAAGTATATTTATATCTAGTGATCCTCCCTGACTTTATCCAAATATTTTTAAATATCTTGTACTAGAATAATTAATAAGAAATAACTTTAAAAGTATCAATTTAAGATTCAACTCTCCGTTCTCATTAAACTAGAAATGACAATATTTCATTTTCTCGAATGGGAATCAAGTTGACAACCTGTCGCCTTTTTCAGTCCTGAATCACAGGAAAATGGAAAATTATATCATTTTCTTTTTAAATACAAAAAAATATGTATATTATACACTTTATAAATTTTCACCTAAATATATGAAACAAACAATCTAGATATTGATATATTAAGGTGAAAACTGCTATCACGAAAGTTTCTTATAACTTCGACATTGTTTGAGTAACTTACGAGTTGAAATTTATTACAAGAATTTGTTTCATTTCCTTAAAAACGTTAAGATAATTTTCTATTTCAAATTATTCCTTTTTCTTTATTAAATGCGTATAAAAATAATTAGATGAATACTTCTAATCGTCAACAGCTATCTAAAATAAGTGTTTTGTTGTAATAAGTGTATAAACATATTTAGTTCAGTATAAGTCATTTAAAATAAATGTTAAACAATTAATAATTAATTTAAAAAAAAAAACGAAAAACTTAAATTCCAGAATATTCTCATAAAAAATTACTAAATATGACATTATCATTTATTTTTACAACCAAAACTCAACGCCATAAGAACCCATAATGTAACAAGAGCAAAGTACTCTTGCGGCACTGGAGGAGTATTACGTGCGCTCCGATTTCTACACCGAGAGGCTTCCCGTTTTAAGAGCTTAGGGAAATTGTAAATATAATATTAGATACGTAATTTTGTTAAATATATTTACTTTATTACTTTAGTACCTACTCGGTTTGCTTTTATTTTCTATTTGTTTATTATGAATAAGATGATTTTTTAAATGTTTAACGTAGTGATAATGCTATTAGGATGATGTTTTTAAAATTGCTTCAAAATCCCGACATAAACATCAAACATTAAAGCTCTACCCTCTATGCAATGTGTCAATTTGTAAGTGTACGGAAATTGTATCTGAACTATTCCCAAACAAACTAGTGATAATGTAATGGATTTATTGTGCTCGGCGTGGTGTATTGAAAGTGTCAAACCTAGTTGAAAACTTGTCAACTACACTAGACACTTGGACACAACGTTCACACGGCTGATGCGACACTTATCGTGTCACAATGCAATTAGACACATACAGAGACACTCGATGTATACATTGAGTGTATCGTGTCTAGTGTCGTAGTCTATTTGTACCGTAAGTATATTTTAGTCATCAAGTGGAACTGGTGAGCTTTACAAAAAATGCACCAAATTTTCTGACCAGATGCTGGCCAACTGCTCATATTTTTGTCATCATTTTGCTCTTTTATATGCATATATTCTTTGTTTCGCTCGCCAACCCTGCTTACAGAAGTCTTTGAAGGGATAATAATGTATTTTTTTTAGTTGATTTATTATAATTCTGCTTTCAAATTAAGTAAAGATATGTTTTATTGTTAATTACATGCAAAGTAGACAGAGAGAACATGGGAACTTAGTGTTAAGACATTCCGTTCCCCTTAAGACACTTCCCTTCTCCACTTTCCACCAATTCTGGGGGCATTGAGTAATATATGGCGAAACTCAACGTCGCGCTTTGCCTCGTAGCCAGAGCGAAATATTAAATATTTCATTCAATTCATTTCAATATTTTTAATGTTAGTTCTAAAACATCGACTAAAACAAAATGTATTTTTTACTATTATATCCTGTGAAATATAAAATATATGAGAGATTTCCATGCTATATCATTTATTATACTCTAGAACTCTTTAATTATCTTTATGACTTTTATCCAGAACGGTAGATATTGAAAAACTATTTAACATTGGTTTTCTTATGTATTGATTTTTTTGTTTCAGATATTAAATCCAAGAGTATTTTAACTTATTAATAAGCATAAAATTTATTTAAAATATTTTAATTTAACCGTTTTTAATTTCGCTATTTAAAAGGTAAAGATGTCTCGAAGTTTCAAAACAGGAAAATCAAAGGTTATATTCTAATTTGTTCAGAATGAACTTAATAATAATGCTATTATTTGACTTCGAAGTTTTTTTTTATTTTTCTCTACATTTGTGATTCCAACAGCATTCGAACACAAATGCCACGATTTACATGCATTTGGCGACCTTTCACTCCTCAAAGGCTTTTCGTACTCGTTCCGATTGCAAAATGAGATAAAAGATCCCTTTGTTTGTTCCCAAACTCGGTAAGAACTGTTATTATCAGATGCTCCGTTTTTTAAAAAAGTTAAATTGTTTCAAAAGCATATTTTAGCAATAGTTTTTTTTATTTAGGTGTGATCCTTTTAACTTTTCGCAAATGGAATGCGTATTATAATAATATTGAAGATTTTAGCTTCATAATTCATCTTGCATCCTAGTGCACATGGTACGTACCCTTCATGGAATACTTTAAAAATTTGCTCATTCTTCATAGGGTTATATCATAGTAGACAGAGAGTCTACACACTCCATTCTCTACTTTTCGCCGAAATTCAAATTATTACTTGGTGTGACTCAGCATCGCAGTTTGTACCAGATCGAGGAAATGAAAATAAATAATTAATCTACATATGACTCACAATCATCGCATTTACTGTGGCCCCTACACAATTAAATCTTTTTTTTAATACCTTTGCTGCATCACATATATAGCAGGGTAAGCAAAGGAAACTTAATCACTAATATTATAAGACACTGCGTTACCCATTTTCAGCTAAATTTTCAAGACATTTCCTGTTGAATGGCGGAACTCAACGGCAAGGCGGTTTGTTCCTAGTTGCTAGCGTAAAGTAATATAAAAAACTTATTACCCTAAATGAGATCGAAGCCACAACCATCGCTTTTACAATCAGATACTGTACCACTGCACCACAACCGCCTTAATTTTATTTATTATTAATGTACAAATTTCACAAAATTTATTACGGAGAAACAAATATATATGTGATTAAAAAGTTATTGTAAAATATTTGAGCTTAAAGAAAAAGGCGATCGTAAAAAGTTTAGACTCAAATGAAAAAAATATTTGCAGTGGCTTAAACGGGAAAATCTGATTGCATACCGAGCGACAGATTGACTTAGTGTTACACCGTTTTTAAATCTTCTCTAATCATTTTTATATATTTTAAAAGCTTTTATTTATATCTAACTTTCATAAATACTTTTATAAGTAATTTTACTTATTTTAGACAACCATTCTAGAAATGCATTGATATCACTTACCTAAAAAACTACTTAGCCGATTTTGATGAAACTTATTAAATTCATCAAAATTTTAAAGTTTCTTTGCTGAGAGTCTCTAAATTTAAGTAAAGTAAGCATAAAACAGTAAACTGTGAGTAGCAAACAAACGAACTAACCGACCATTCCTCTAATATAAATATTAAGTAATTGTCATTGCAGTCTCTTCCGCTGTGACATCAACGTCCGCTTAGTGCCGGAAGAACATTAATACAGTATTTACTTATACATACATATCCTACACATGCGTCCATTTTATATATTTAGTTTTTTGTCTGTTATTTCATATTTAGTTTAAGATTGACTAAAATGTATCTATCTTTGACATTATATCTAACTGAATTTGATCCCCTTGTAATAATTGTATCAATATGGCAATACAAGAATAAAGTATCATCAACTTATCTGATGATGAAGATAGGACCTAAATAAGGTAAACCTTCAGAGGTAACTAGTAAGCCATTCGAATTGAGCCTTATATAATTTATAGCTCCGAGCGTACACTAGGCATTTGTAGCTGGTGTATTATTTAATGTATTTTAATTAACATGAATCGATCTGAAAATAATAAAATATCTCGAAAATACAAATACTCTCCAAAAAGGATCTGCAACTGGCTTACATCACTAATCACCGTAATTACGCAACAAATTCATTAATGAAATATATGAAATACATTTTTTTAAATTTTCAACACAAAACATTACCAAGATTGAGTTAAAATTTAAATAGTATAACGTAAATATCAAAACAGTGTTAGAAATTACAGAGCCAAGTGAAGTCGGCGGAAGCGGCACCGCCGCGCTTCCCTTCATTTACTCACGCAAATTAGATCAGTATTTCAAATTGGAATCGAATTGAATACCCGCTAACTGATTGCTTGGTTAGACGTAATAATTATTTTGCTTCAATCTGTAGATAAAAAATTCTAAAACAACATCTTGGCAAAGCTATTTAGATTATGGGATTATAGGAATTATAGTCTTAGGAATAGAGGGGGAGAAGTGACTTGAAGTATTTTGATAGGATATTCAATACAGCCTATCATTTTTGTTTATATAGCGTAATATAATTAATAATAACTTGTAATATACTAGCTTTTCTATGCGCCTTCGCCTGCTTGGTCAAATGGATAAGTAAGATTTATTTGTATTACATATTTTAAACACCTGAGGTAACTCTCTTTTTGAATTCGATTCGGTTTTCAATTTTAGGGAAATTTCCCTTTTTAAAATTCACAACCAAATTGCACACTATAAGCTTTGAATATATTAAGGCAACAAAACTTATTTTTTACTTGATTTTTTTGTTTTAGCTTGACGCTGTAACCCGAACATAGCAAAGTAGGCAGAGAGAACCAGAGACCTAGTGTAACACTCTTGAGTCATTGCTTATTATCTAGTGGAACTCTAAGCCACGACTTGAATAAGTATCAAAGGAAAGAATAAAAAATATCATTTCCTTGTTTCTTGTTCGCTTGTGTTTACTAGAAATCACATAACAAACGTACATACATACAAACGTACAAACATATATACAAAATATGACAAATATTTAGTCGGAACCGCATCTAAACGTTAGAGCAACGCCCTCGGACCCCCTGCAAATGGATGGACGGTTTCCGTTCCAAAAATATAACGGACGCAAATAGCCAGCGAAGGGCGTTAGATAACTATGATTCATTTCGTCTCGAGCTCAGATTTGTAGCCTTTTATAGATTTTTGTAAGAAAAATCTTTATATTTGATTAGGTTTTTTTTCGTGTAAATAAATAGTTAAATAGTTTGGGTTTTTTTCACACTATCCGGCGTGAAGCAGGGTAGGCAGAGGGAGGAACTCAACGCCGCGCGCGCGTTTGGTAACTTGGACTTGTTTTTACCTGTGGTCCAAGAGACTGTTCACGTCGATAATTGATATTAATTTCAACTTGATACATCTAACTGGTCTTGAAAAAAAAATAGTCTTGTCTTGTAGTAGTCAACAATTTTGTCCTATAAGGATTTCTTTTAATTTTTATTTAAGGAACAGCACTAAAAAGAATAAGAGAGGTAGAATCAATTACCGCGGTAAGAAGCGGCAAAAAATCACACCCCGAGTGACGTCACGTGACGAGCACGTGGCAATTACCCCAATTCGTACAGATGTTTTACCAACCTTCCGTTTTTTCTAAGTTTTTTGACATTTTTTTTACTAATTGGATATACATTATCAAACGATGGTAATTTATAAATAGTCGTCGGTTAAAGGTTGCTGTTAATATATATTATAAACTGATGGCCGTCGCGGCGCAGGGGCACATCCGACCGCCACTTAACACGCAATACCTTGGAAAATTCGGCGGAAATTAGAGAATGGAGTGTCTTGACACTAAATTCACTCCTGCCTCCCTAAAAACAAGTTTTTAATTATTTATGTTAATTAAAATAGTTATTATATATTTAATTAATAATGAATATTACAATGTGTATTTTTTCATACAAAAAAATAAGCAATCATTGAAGTTATGTCAATTTCATACATAGAATATTCGTTATATTTACTAAATATAATGATAATGAAAATAAGATATTTTTGTCGGATCTGATTCTCATAATAAAATATTAATTTCTTTAAAGATTGTAATAAATATCATCAAAAGGTACATTAGAATTTATTATTCACAAGTCGAAAAGTAATTTCCTTTTTCATTTCCTTAGTCTTTGAATAACTTTAAGTTCGTCAACAAGTAAAATTTATAGATTTAATGGAAAAACAAAATTATTATAGCAGGAATTAGACAGTTACATACGAAAACTAAAAATATTCTTTATTACATATAAGACACAGTACGAAAATAGTGGGTAGTCTCGAAAAATGGAGAATGGCGTGACGTGATACTATTTTTTCAGCCTACCTTGCTTCGTCGACCCATAGCGACCATACTGTCGGCGTAGACGTTATGGCTTGACGAACACGACGGTAACGGATTCGATTTCCACTAAATAAAATAATTATCTAATATTTTTCTTCACTCTAGTAATAAGATACTGCGCGTCATTGAATAAAAAGGCAATTTCTTGAAAATTTCTCGGGCAGTGAGTGTCGTGAACAGAGTGACTAAAAAACAAATTCTCTCTTTCTCTTCTCTTCAAAAAAAAATATATAAATACCATTATTACTATTCAAAATGAATCCTTAAATGTTTTACCTTACTGCTAGCATGTAGGTACTCGAACGCAAAGAAGATTTAGTTATTTTTGCTCTCTATACTTCGCGTAGTACGGAACACGTAACAAGCTTCTCGACGAGGATTTCAACTTGTTGACAAGCGACGTTTCTGCAAACTGTAAGCTGAATGGCGATAGACATTGTTACGTATAAGTTTTAAATGCATTTGTACTGTTTTTTAAGTGTTATTCCACATTTAAGAAAGTAAGTTGGGAAAAATAAATTCTTTTTAGAAACTTGAATAAATTTGAAGCTGCGCGTCGTAGAAATTGGCCACTAAACCTACATGTTCTTATCGAGCTATGTCAAAATTCTTACAAGTTTAAATATTTAGCATATATTCATTATATACTATTTTTAAAATTCTTCTTTTTATTGAATAACAAAAAATGCATTTTTCCTAAAGTTTCTGTATTTGATATTGGACTATATATATTCAATAGTGACAAAAGAGAAACATAAACTGTTTGCTATAAATAGTTTTCATTATGTAAAACCCTAGAAATTCAAAGGCGATGTTCTATTATTACATATATGAAATACATACATAATATAAGCATTCTTCTCTATAATCCTGCTGTAACAAAAGCTTTGGAACAAATACAGCTTACTATGTATGTTTATTTACGTATATGTTATTATGTTAGGCTCCCTCTGCCTACCCTGCTGTGTGCGGGATACAGCGTGAAGCTGATACCTGCGGCTCTAAGTGTCTGAGGTTACTGACAGGTAGAACGGGTTACACTGAATTAATTGAGTGTTATTACAATCTGGCCTTCCTTGATAAATAGACAATCGAATAGTGGTAATGGAGTAGCAATAGAGGCCAGTCGTGCCGACTAGCGACAGGTTGTGAAACCAGAACCAAGAAAATGAAAATATTAAATATTTAATTTCCCCCAGTAGGAATCAAACCCACAGCCATCGCGTTTTCAGTTGCACGTTTGTGCCCCTACGCCCCTATATTATCATTTAATATTGCCTCATTTAAACGGCTTCATTTTATTGTATTTTAATTTCTTTTTATAAACAAGGTGATATGAGAAAGAAAAAATATTATTATATGAAAATCAAATATATTTAAATAAAAAAATGTTCTTTGTGTTTTAATGTAGAATACATTATATTAAAATTTCTACATACTTTCTACATTATAAATATTTTTAGTGACAATACCAGCCCTAATATTTTAAAATTTTATGCATATATTTTATCTATTCGTCTAATTAAATGATATTTCATATTTGGTCACGCAACCCAACGCCGCACTTTTAATATAACCGAACCGAAGACAAGAGAAACATAAATATATGAAATTATTACCTATTAAAAGTTGAAACTGCATATACAAATTCAATGATGTCACAATATGATGTTTGTTTTGTAAAATTGAAGAGACGGCTTAGTGTGTGCCCGTAATAGGAAATTATTTGTCGATAATACCCATCTTCCAACAGAACTACTACTATCAATACTCGAAGAGTCGAATAATAAATGAAGACTATACTAGCTTATAAGTTTGAATATTTAATAAAAAAATAGAAATATTACTCTACTATAATTACTGGATGCGATAATTAAGAGTTCAATTCCATGCGATTTTTTCATATTGTTAAAGCAAGAAATTTCTCCTCTAATAAATAATTAAATAATTAATTGAAATGAATTTCGGCTAACGAGGTCATTTTGTACTTTTGCCTAAGAAACGGGACACTGTATTTTAAATGTGTTTTTCTTCACGTATTTTCAGCATTTTCGACAAGCCGGCGTGTTATGTTAAATATGATTAATTAATTACCTTTCTTAACTCGATAAAACAAATATTTAGAACATTTTTTTCTTATGATTTTTTTTTCCGATCTCAAAACCTACCAAAAAACAAAAACAAACAATTATTTAATCGACGGTTTTTACTACGAAGAAACCTAGAACAAATTCCACTATGCGAAGCAGTTTAAGAAGTAACAAAATTTTAAATGATAAAACTAAGAACCACCGCGATACTTTCTCACTCAATTTGGCACTCAAATCGGTTCATCAATTCAGGAGTTACAGTGTCACAGACAGACATACAGACATATCCAACTTATAACACCCCTCCTTTTGCGTCGGGGGTTAAAAATACGATTACACATGACGTTTTATTTATTTCCAGCCCTACCCAAACATGGTTGGGGCGTTGAAATTGATTCGCCTCGGTAATGCCTCTGACAGTCTCTCCATCACGCCCGATGCTTCCTTCGCATAATTCTCTCGAACAAATAACATTAAAAATCAACTTTCATTCGAGTGGAAAAATCAACTGTACGTACTAGAATTACAAATATAGGATTTCGATAAGTTGCTTATTTCCGTTTCTGTTTTATAGATGTTTTAGTATTATATTATATGCTTAGTAATAGGGTGTTAGGTTTTAATTAACAAAAATTAAGTTTAAATTATTAAGATAATGAGAACGAAGTTTCTTAACACTACCTTACCTTGCTAAGTGCGGGATACAGCTATGTTCGATTATATATTTGTAAGTGTTTTTAGACGTGTGTTTTAAGGGAAATGTCTAGTGCTAATCACTTTATTTAACTTATATTTATAACTTGACTATTATATAAGAACATATTAAAATATATCCAGTAGCATCATTCAACTAACTTAAAATGACAATAAACATATCACACACAGTATATTACGAGTAGATATATAAAATACTTCACCGAAAAAAATTTCCCAAAAATGGAAGATATATTAAAAAGGAGGTACGCAACAAATAGCTGATCGACAGTCGAAGAAATTAGAGTTGACGTTGCGATATACAATATTAAAATTCTTTCATTCCAGACCGCCCAAATATTCNATGGCTGTAGGCTTAGATCCCACTTGTGACGTAGTGTGATAGCGTCTGACTGTAAAGGTTTGGGTTCAATCCCCACTTGGAAAAATTATTAAATTCATTCGGCGGCGTTCAGTTCTGCCACATGCAATACCAAAAGCTCCACCAGTCATCAAGATATTAAAAGACCCCAAAAGATCGGACCAATAAATGTGGCGCTTATTAGATATATTAAAAAGAAAATAGTTTTCTAAACATATATATTAACTTTATGTAAACATCTAAACAACTATAATTTTAAAACTGTATCCTTCACCAAGACGCGCCTGAAATTCACATATTTTCACAACTATTAAAGGCCAGAATACCCAAGAAAACCATAATTGTGTAAACTTCAAAATATTCCTCAAGTATAAACTGCTAAGTGTAACGGAATTCCGAAATCTTTCACAGAATTCTGTACATGCGACAACCGAAGTATGCCAACAATTTGCTTGCCAATGTGAAATTTAAAGCAATAAACGCCTATCCTTGGGTTAAATGTAGATTCCTGGTGTATATGTTGACTTAAAGTTATATCGCAAGGAAAACAGCTTTAATTATGGTGGTAAGGTTATTAATTTGTAATGTTTTAATATTATTAGGGCTTAGGGGTCATTGTAGGCAGAAATATGTCGACCATTGTGGACAAAAAAACGCATTGGTCCGGAATTCATTACTCTATGTAACGAATCTGGTCGTAAATGTACTTTGGGGTTTATTGGGGTCTATTTTTTTTAGTTTTACGCTGTATCTATGTAAGATAGGGGTCCGTATGTATGTAGGCACAGGTAACACGGAAACATACTGTTAAAATAATCCGTCTTATGTAAGATATCCCGATTGTGAATCGTAGCCACAATCTATATATATAAAATGACTTGTCCTCACTGACTGAGGTAAGACGCACGCACAGCCGTAACCGCTGTGCGTAGAAACGTTAAATTTGGACAAAAGTTTACTTTCGTAATCTGGACATCCACTAAGAAGGGATTTTGGAAAATTTTAACCCTAAAGGAGTGAAATAGGGGTTCAAAGTTTGTATGAAAAAAAAAAAATCGGCATCGATTTTTATAAAATTTGAAATTTAGATTTTTAAAAGTATTTAATTGAATACGTGTTTCATCGTTTTCTAGAATTCTCCCCCTAAGGGTGCAAATAAGGGGTTGAAAGTTTGTATGGAAAAATCTTTAAATCGCCACCGGTTTTTTATAAAATTTTAAATTTAGACTTAAAAATATTTCATTGGACACATGTTTCATGAGTTATTAGAATTCACCCTTAAATAGGCAAGCGAAGCTGCGCGCGTCCGCTAGTCATCACAAATGCAGGCAGACACTGTTATCAGATATTTGAGAATATAAATAAAAACACCAAAATAAGAGTAACCAAAGATTTATCTGTTTGTTTTTTAAGTTTCACGCAAAATTACCTAATACGAAACCTCGTACTCATGCCAAAAACAACTTTTAAAAATACACAAACCTAAATACACGAGAAAATCTAAGTCCAAATGGTATATTAAGGAATTTATAGCATCCTTCAGCTTGGAAACATTTTAAAAATCTTGATTTATCCCGACCCGTTAAAAGCTTGAGAATGAAGCGAAAAAGATGGAGATAGACCGTGCTTTTGAGATTAACTAGTAGAGTGAAGTAAGACTTGAATTTTTTTCGTTTCCTTCGCCATTTACGACCAGCATGCTTAAAAATATGCTCATTTAAACAGATATTATGTGGCGGGAGATAAAAATGTTAGTGCAATTTGTCTTGCGTAAAGTAGACCAGCTTTTTGGACTACTATTCATATTAAGTATACTTTAGTGTTAATTTTATATATACACAGGGAGTGGGTAGATAGATATACACACTGATATAGGAAAGGAAACTACATTTTACTCAAAAACTTACGTTATTTCCTCAGAAAATATGAATTTTGTTAGTTACATTGTGCTGATAGAATGCACCGGAGTGATTTTAAATATTAAACAGCAATCTACGTTCGACAAACTCACTCACTAGTAGCTCTCATCAATAGGCAGCGTGGCTACAAAATTTAGACGAGAAAAATTACAATAGTTTATATGTACACTGTACGTTGTATTTGACGCTATCAAAGGGATCCTTGCGGGTTTAATTAGTTAATTTAATTAATTCAGGGGAATATTTTTCCTTTCCTGTCCGTTATAGCAATATGCGGGATTGAGTTACGCCACTTATCAACCTTACCTTGAGAGCAATCCTACAATCATTGCTTTTATAGTCAGACTAGTGGACCCGGACGCGGCTACGCCTGCTTGAACTATAAGAATATTTTCGCGTCGGTCATACTCATACTATGCTGCCCGAAGGCTAGGTCATTTCGAATCAGTGACATCTCCTTAATTATTTATTAGAATGTTATACAGTAAACTACAATTTAAATCAAGATAACATGCTAAAGGTGACTATTACATTTATTTTCATAAGGATGAATAACAAAATGTCGCGGCAATGGTTGCGTAGCGACGCGACGGTGGTTTTTAACATGGCAGAATAAATTGCATGTCAAATTAGAAAGTACTTTAAAATATATTAGTATATATGTGTAATGTAATGTTATATAGCCTATAGCACTTCTAAAGAATGCAGCTTTCATACAAAACAAAAACAAAGTAATTGGGACCAGTAGATCCAGAGATCTTAGCGTTCAAACAAACAAACAAACTCATCCGCTTTATTATATTAGTATAGATAGATAAAAACATTTTTAAAGAGTGAATTAATATTTTATTTTTTGATTTATTTTTCCTTTACGGTGTATTTCGCACAAAGCAGGGCAGCACATCAAATATTTCAATACCCTCGAGTGGGAATTGAACCCACAACCTTCGTGTTTTCATTCTCACGGTTGTGAATACAAATATAGCCTAGGTAGACACTTCAAAACCTATATTTAGAAATCAATAGAAAAATAACAGAATTGGCATTCGGCTGGGAGCGCGTCTTTGTAAGAGACAGACAAAGGTAAAAGCCCCGATGAATAATACAGAAGCACTTAACACCTTCGAGAGAACGTGTCACGAAAATTTTAATGAAACGCCAGTTTCTTAAGATCTGAATATATTTATGAGATGGGCGTTAAGATCGGGAGTAGGTGTCATTGTTATATAATATGGGAATATTTATGTTTCATCCATTCAGTGTATCTCACATAATATATTTGTTTTTAGCTCCTGACGCAAAAGAATATAAGTTTGACTTATAATATCTTTCTTCTTTTGCTTCTTTGTGTTTGTCTGTGCCACTGTAGCTCCTAAACTAAAACTTCTGATATATATAAATATGGCTTTTTTATTCGAAAGCCTTATTTATCGCCGCGGTTCTTATCTATCTGTTTTATCAAAATCAAATCAGCTTCACGCTGTATCCCGCTCACAGCACGATCGGCAGAGAGAACCTAGTGTTAAGACACTGCGTTCCCCACTTTTACATAATAAATTCTAAAAATATATGCATAAAGAATAAGTCAGCTTTATGAGTTACTCTCAATATTTACGGTCTCTAATCCGCACTCATTTTATAATACTTTGAAAAGTTTAATTCGTGCCTCCACGTTCACACTTCGGCTTTGTCGACTGTTTGCTGTACACAATAATATATCAATGATCTAGAATGGTACTGGATATGTCCAGTTTATATTAAAGTAAAAAAATTATTTTTTTGAGTAAAAACGACTGCGAGTCGGACTTACTCTACGAGGCTTTCATGCAAATTTCATAATTGTAAGTATTTCATACAAAATCGATGTAGAAATGCTCGCATCTTTTCATTGCGTTAACTTAAAAACTAGATTTTTTATGCCTCAAGAGACCTGCATATTTCAAATTAATTTGAGCTTGATCCACACGACCTTTTGAGGTACAGAACCCTAAAAGAATCAATCAACATTAAGCTTTTAAAAATGACAATTTAAAAAAATGCAGCCTGCACTTTACAGTTCGCACAGTGAAGAAGATGTAGTAAGAAGTATTTGCTTCAGCAAATAATTTCTTAAATACTTATATACAAATTAAAAAGAAAATCATCATCTCATTTCTAATTGCTGTCTGTATATGGAAATTGTATTAAAAAATCCATTGTTATGACAATTTTAAAACGAAATGATGAATTTTAAAAATTTTGTCCGTTTAGCGGTTTGTTTGTGTATTTTTTTTACGAAATTTGTCTCTTCTAATTTATTTTACTCCAAGTCAGTAGAATTTATCGTCAAAAGTTGGTGTTATTTATGTTCGACAATAAGTCAGGGCGTTGCCCCAGAAGTTTTCGAAGCGTACTTCATTATTT
>JAKRZM010001095.1:23430-89398 GCA_036379175.1 Heliconius cydno galanthus | reverse complement strand
AAAAACGACTGCGAGTCGGACTTACTCTACGAGGCTTTCGTGCAAATTTCATAATTGTAAGTATTTCATACAAAATCGATGTAGAAATCGATGCTCGCAACTTTTCATTACGTTAACTTAAAAACTAGATTTTTTTATGCCTCAAGAGACCATAGATCTGCATATTTCAAATTAATTTGAGCTTGATCCACACGACCTTTTGAGGTACAGAACCCTAAAAGGATCAATTACAACCCACCTCTGTACAACATTAAGCTTTTAAAAATTACAATTTAAAAAAATGCAGCCTGCACTTTACAGTTCGCACAGTAAAGAAAATGTAGTAAGAAGTATTTGCTTCAGCAAATAATTTCTTAAATACTTATATACAAATTAAAAAGAAAATCATTAATTTGTATATCTATATATATAATAAAACTGTAACTCATTGCTGTCTGTATATGGAAATTGTATTAAAAAATCCATTGTTATGACAATTTTTAAACCGAAATGATGAATTTAAAAAAAATTGTCCGTTTATTTGTGTATTTTTTTTTTACGAAATTTGTCTCTTCTAATTTATTTTACTCTCAAGTCAGTAGAATTTATCGTCAAAAGTTGGTGTTATTTATGTTCGACAATAAGTCAGGGCGTTGCCCCAAAAGTTTTCGAAGCGTACTTCATTATTTGGTTCGCTTGTATTTAATATATTAGGTATTTCTAACTCCAGCTCGATTCCTACCTGAGGTACCTACCTGAGGTGTGATAACGCGGTGGTTGTGGGTTTAATTTCCACTCGATAATCAATGATAATTAATATTTTCATTTCGTCGCTTTGGTAACGAGGCAAAGCGCGGCGTTGAGGTCCGCCACTCAACATACAACGTCTCAAGGATTCGGCGGAAACTGACGAGCGAAAGTCTTAATGGAGAACGGAATGTCTTAACAGTAGGTTACCAGGTTCCCTCTGCCTCCTCTGTCATTACGGGATACACCGTGAAGCTAATAAAAACATATCTATTTTATATATAACATGTAATCATGAATGTAATATAGTCAAATTCACGTGCTCGAGGCAACATAAGCGTCGTAATTAGTGTCCGTAGCTTTGACGTCGCCCGACCCGCACGCCATACTCCCGCTTTGATCATTGCAGCGGGGCACAATCAGTCCTATACAAACGAATTTTAGAGTTTCCACGTAAAAATGTAACAAAAGGTGAGTAAATATATATATTTTGGTGCTTTTTTTTGTTTCGCTTTTTTTAAAAATATACATATTTCATATATGTGGGATTTTTCCGGTTTTGTATTTTTTTATTGTTCCATTACCTAGTTTGATTACAGTTACATCGTTTTTTTACCAATTACCAAACTGCTACGCCGTAGCTATTAATTCGTTCGTTACGTTGCCAATATGGAAGAAGATTTTTATTGTTAAAGATAAGCGTTATATTGACTCGATAGTGCTAAGATGCAATGTGAAATTAAAACTGTAGATAGATAATACAATAATATGCTGGTACAGCTTGCAAAATCGTTATTTTTTCAATTACTAAAGTCAATTTACATATTTTAAATATGAAATGAAATAAATTTTTGTAGCACAAACCAATGTAATTTTGCTTAAAGAGATCAAATTTGTGTAAATTTTAAATATGAGTAGAAAATGTGTATATACACAATAGAAATCCATAACTTTAGCAAAGAAACCAGATAAGGAAACTGGATTTATTTTTTCTATTACTCTATTAGGCTCTTCGTTTTCTACGATTTCTTAGTTTTAATTATTACATTTGTAAAAATTTTATACACAAATTTCTATACACTTATGTACAAAAACTATGATAGAAATGTTCCAAAAAATTCAATTATATGAATTTCTAAGCCAACTCCATACTTAATATAATTTAAATTCACAGAAGTTTCTATCAGTTCCAGAATTCATTTTATCTCGTCTTATCTACATTATAGTTTCTATTCATTAAACTTAAAATAAATTTTCCATTTGGCGACAAAGAAGCTTTTAGATTATTCTAGAAAGAATTTTAAAGTCTCAAAGACTTTGTTAGCTATTGCATCTTAGATATTAAAACTCCATTGTCATTATAGACTCTGTTCAAGAGTTGTAAACTTTATTGACTGTGAAGTTGAATAAAACTATTATAAAAAAAAATATTAAGTATAATGGAAATTTGGAGGCCGGTCGCGGCGCAAGGAACAAGCGTGTGATTGTAAGTGCGACTGTTTGGAGGTTCAACTCCAGGAAATTTAATATATGGGTAAATTTTTCATTTCTTAGCTCTGGTTTCTAGGCAAAGTATGGCGCTGAATTCCAGCCTTCAACATGAAATGCCTGCAGAATTCGGCGCTAGTTAGAGAACGGAGTGTTTTAACACTAGATTCCCTCTATGTACTTTATTGCGGATTTATGTAGCGTTAGTGTCACATTCATGTGCACCTGCGCCATGATGACCTCAACTTTATACCTTAAGCATAAAAAATATACAATATAAAAAAAACATTTCCCCATACATTTACATCAAACGACACATTGTATCAACAAAACTTAAAGCCATTCTGAACTCCCTAGCTGTAACTGACCGCTATTTAAGTTGTTGTAATTACTAAGCCGGCTAATTACCACGATTGTCAGATGTAACAATGCTCGCGAAGCTTTCTGCACAGCTTTGCTTTCGTTATGAGCTTTCATAGTTTTTTAAATAGCTTTTTTAGCTTTTTTTTATATTTTCCAAGTGAATATCTTGTTTGTAGTACTTGTTGGAATAACTTGTTTTTTTTTTAGTTTCACACTGTATTTCTGTGAATGCAGATAGGTTAATGAAATTAATGAAGAGCGAAGAAATTAAAATAATTTATCAATAAATTTGGAAATTGAACTCACAACAACTTAAAAGCCATATTCATTTTGCATTGCGTGTTTGGTGGCAGAACTTATCATCGCCTCGCTACTAGGATGAGGAAATCGAACCCACACCCGTTGTATCGCTAACAGCTGCATGTTTGTACTGCTGCGCCCTGATTGGTATCATACTCAAACTCATCATCAATTGAGATTCTTTTCTTTTCTAATTATGTTAAAACGTCATCTCCATGTATGAAATAATGTTAATAACGTCATCTCCATGTTAATATGGAGGAGTACACACGCGCTACAATTCCACAGATTAAAAATGAAAAAATGTAAAAATATTTGTACAGAGAAATCTACACGTAAATCTGCTATCACAATGTGATCACATAGATATTTATAGATATTTCGTAGCTTCAAATTCAAGCCCGACCCGAAAAATGTAGTGAAAATATAAAAATTTCACAGCGAATGCAAGCGACAATTATCAAGGGTATTCCCCGGGAGTTTCAGTTTAAATTGTGGCCGGCATTAGTTCCAAAACTCCGTCCGCTGGACAAATTCACTCGAACATTTTGTATGTGGCACTTCTGACATTGATATTCGCGATTTGTACTAAATATATATTTTATTTGACGCAACGTGATCACTGTGGTCTGTGGGTTTAAAATATATGAAGAATTAATAAAATTTATGCATGAACGACCTAGGAAAATAATATGTGATATTTGTACATACAGGCACCTAAGGGATGTATGAGTATATGGATATTTTTGCTGAATGATCACGATGACCATTCCGCCACTCGAGTTCCAGTGCTTCGAGAATTCAGCGTTTAGTGGGGAACGGAAATGTCCTAATAGGAACGGAGTATCTAACTTCTCTCTTCTTCTCTTAACTTTAACGGCAGATAGCAGACCAAGTACAGCTACGTGGCATACCACTAACAACGTTGAAATTTGTCATATAGATTCCTTGTCGAGTGTACTGAAATTCCTACAGAAACGGGAAAAACTGTGTTAGTTAACTTTGATTTTAGCTTGACAGTGTATCCCACACAAAGCAGAGTAGGCAGAGGGAACCTAGGAACCTTTATACTAAGACACTCCATTCCCATTAGGTTCATTTTGTATTTCACACAAACGAAATTGCGGTCTACAAATAGTTATAATATAAACATAGTTTCTGCCCCAATTAAACCACCAACTAATATGATCCTAACTCCATTCGGTCTAAATACTCCTCTTTCGCTCGACAATCGCGGTAATTATGCAACTTTGCAAATTACTGCAAGCAATTTGAACAGCGAGCGGTCACTTGCAGAATTGCTGAAGTTGAAATGTCATAGTAGTCTAGTAGTGACTTATATGAGTTGAGTTTTCCGTTATTTTGTATCGTTGGCCTAGGACTTTGTATTGGGCTAATAAAAGATTTTATTTTAAATTTTATTTTATTTAGCTATAATATAGTCTTTTTAAAATTTAGGAGAAATATTATTGTATACATGGGGTCTACTGTGGAGATCTTTATAAGAAATTTTGATGAAGATTTGCTAATACTTTCATTAATTAAATAGAATCATTAACACTGAATTATCGCATAAACAATTTGGTATAATACAAACAAGGAGTTAATTGACATTTTTTAACCATATATTTGCACATGAAAATTGAACCCAGAACCATCTCTAATAATCAACTACATTACACCAAAGAAATTCTCATCCAATACAATATCAGATTACGCATAACACGTTACATCTCTTAACTTTGATACTTAATCTGTTTGCCTAAATCAGTAAGCATCACACTTTGTAAGTAGCAACTTAACTAAGCCCATACACGTGTACAGATTATTCCACTTCAGACTTCCCTTTGAATTATACTTTGGAAAATTTAATTAAACATAAGATTTTACAAAGATATAAGTTCGTATATTGTTTTTAGTTCTTTGATTGCTTTACCTCGTTACCATTCGCTCAACTCGTGCCTCTGCTCCACCACTGCCCTCTAAAGAATCATCTGTATTTTTATGAGCTTACGCCAATTTTTATTCTAAGAAAATATAACGTAATTTTAATATAACTTTTTGCGGTCTATATTTTCTAAGGCTTTATTGTTATCTTACATTCAATTGGTATAAAAGAGATTCTTGGAATATTAAGCACAAAGCATATATATTTAAAGTTTTAGCATCATATTTTCCTCTTAAATAACAATATTTTTATTATTTATATTTTATTTCAAAAAGAAACAACTAGAATTCAATAAGATATTGGAATTTCATATAAGAACTTAATAATTCTTATAAGGCTACAGCAATCCTACTCATTAAAAAAACCAGCTGCACGCTTTTTCCCACATTACAGGATAGGATAGGCAGAAGCTACCTAATGCTAAGAAACTTCATGACCTTCTTTCTGTCGATATTGTCGACTTCCACCACTTCAGACTTTAGCGAAAAGTGGAGAAAAGAAGTATATAAATTCGATTCTATGTACTATTTATTCAAACATTTAATAAATACATATTTAATTAATATCTAAGCAATAAGCGACCCATAAAGATTCAGAGGAACCAAAACAAAGTAAAATAAGTTAATTGCCCGCGGCTATTTCATATCCTGGCTGAAGATCCTAACCTAATATACCATACAAAGGGATAGAGGCCATGCCCATTTCCTTTTTAATTTCCTCTAGCTAGAAATTATTTTTGTGTATTGTGTTATGTTGGAAATATTTTGTTTTCTCTTTTATTGTTTTAGCTTCACGCTGTAAGTATACCCCATATAGCAGAGTAGGCAGAGGAAACCTAGTGTTAATACATTTAGTTCCTATCCCTATATTTTCCAGCGATTAGGTCTGCATACCAGAACAAAAACCAAATCTCAAAATTAATTAAATAAAATTCACCATTTATCTTAAAGTATAATACATATAATGAACATATCCAGGTGTATGCGGTGGGTGTAGGTTCAATTCCTTTCTAGTTTAATTCATTCTCGAAAAGGGAACCGAACCCAAAACCGTTGTATTTAGAGTCACAAGCTTGCGCTGTTGCACCACAAAGGCATTACGTAATATAAATCATAATTATGTGTTTTTATTACTTAAAAAAAATTACTTAAAATAAATTAATTATGCTTTATTTTAAACATCATATTATTATTATTTTATAAATTGTATTAATTTTAACTTTTTTTAGCACCATCTACAGTAATTTTATGAAACTACGAACACACAAGCAATTCCTAAACATGAACTGCTGACGTTCCAATGTAATGTTACTTTAGTCCACTAGATGTCACTGTATCTTTTTAAATTGCTTTAGTCAAAATGTGTAAGCATGTGACTGTAAACGCCTGTAGGCTTTCACTATAAATTGGGAAGCGTAGTGTCCTAACTCCCTCTGCAAATTGAGAGTTTCCTAGGGGAAACCTCCCAAATTTTAGACTAGGATAGGCCTAGCAGGCTACGCTTAGATGGAAGAGTATGTGAAGCTGTAAAAACTATAATGATGATTCTAAGTGTATGAACCAAATTTTAAATGTTATTTCTTTTGTTTCAGATAACGAACGAACGAGTAATTCCATACAAATGTAGTCAAAAAAGAGTTCCTATAGCATTATTTAGTAAAATGTATAATTCTAACGAATTCCTGCACAGCGCAGGTGTGAGTCGACACATGCAAGCCACTGGGGAAACCCCCCAAAAGACCAGCATGAAAAGACGATCGTGTGAAGTACCATTAGGTGATATTTCATCTAACAACTTCAAAATATCTTTAGGGGATATCACAAATGATGGACTTAATTACGACTGTCGATCACTACGGTCCATTAAGTCCGAAGACACCCGTTCCCTAAGATACTATAGGCCTATAGATAGTAGAAGTGTAAAGAATTTTCGATCTTCTCTCGCTGATATATCCACATGTTCTTTATCGAGGCCACCAAGCTATGATCAGCTTTCTAGAAGATCTATTGTGGATGGTCCAGAAGGAAGTGGAATAACGTCAAGCATTGAAGGTGTTCTGTGGTCGGATGAAGAGGAGAACGAGTATTTCTACCATGAAAATATTACATCTGCTTGGAATCAAGGTCAGTAATAGGGTTTTTTTAGCTTTACGCTATCCCGCACATAGCAAGATTGGCAGGGGGAACCTGGGAACCTAGTGTTGAGATACTCCATTTACATTAAGACATTTCCGCTCCCCTCTTATCGCCGAATTCATCTTGAGACATTGTGTTTAGGTGGTGGAGCTCAACGCCGCGCTTTGCCTCGCTACAGAGCGAGTAAAAAAACATATTTCATTATCTCGAGTGTGAATCGAATTATTATTAAACTTAAAAATTGCCATAAAATATTTTAATTTTAATAATAACAATGTAAAACTTACATTCATTCCAACTAGCTAAGACCATTGACCACATCAAATATCACAAATTATAATCAATAGAGGATTTATTATGTAAATCAATATAATCTCCATCCCACGTAAGAATCACGAATAACCCGTTAGTTATTGATTTATAACGATTTTAAATCGATTCTAGAATAAAGCACATATTTTATTCGAATAATCTTGTTTTGCGAAAAAAGTAGGGCTGACGTCAGTTGATTAATAATAGCTTAGTTGCGTATTACAATGATTGTGGGTTCGAGTCTCGTTCAGATGTCAAATTGTGTCAACAGTGATATATGATTGTTGACACAATTTTAGTAAAAAAGTGGAAAATTGAAAACCATAGTCTGTATGTTTAGCGAATTCATTTTGAAATTTTTGTATTATAATAATTATATTTTTTTATTGTAGGGAGGAAAATGTTTGTAACACATTACTAGTTACAACTTAGAGGTAAATAAAAAAACTAAAAAGTTCTCTCAGTTATTTAAACTAACAATATAATCTACAGGGAAAATTGGTTTCAAAACACTTTACATTTATTTATAGGCAAGGTTAAGTTAATATATAAAAATAACATCTTTTATCGATTAAGCAAATGTATTCGGTAGCACTGTTGTCAGTTGTTTTGTATAAATTTCAAACGTGATAAGTTAACCATCGACGTGTTAAAGTCGTTAACTAAATTAATGACGTACATTTATCGGTCACGCTACTTTCTAATTTCTCCATATAATGTTTATCTAATATCTAACTTTTTAAATTATGAAATCTAAAAAATAATAGCCAAATTATAAAAGGGGGACAAAACGTGTACGGAACTCTTGGTGGGCGAATCCGGCTCGCGCTTGTCCGGTTTCTTTATTACGGACGAATACTATGTTACATTCCTGTTTGACTCACATATTTAACGGAAATTATGGATATAAATTCCTTATTATAATTATACACTAAAACTACCTTACATATAATATACGAGTATGTAAGTGATGAATCACTAAAGTCTTTCTTTTATATAAAATCGAGAAATATTTTCTAAAGTTATATTAGCCTAATGCTATACCCAGTAGAGTGGACTAACTTCGGAACTATTTGCATTTTTTATGTGGAACATCCGCTGCAAGTAAATATATTCATGCTTTAGATATTTATGCAATTTCCGGATGCAATTTACCTTTGTTGAAAGTTAGAAAAATATAAATTATATATTTTATTATAAATATAATCATTTCCTCGATTGAGGATTGAACTCATAACCATCATGGTTCAAAATTATAGTTATGTCTCCGTAAGAATATATATTTTCTAGAAAACGTATTTGCAAAATGTTAAGGTAGCGGGATACGAACCCGTGCCTCTTGGAAAATGACGACACGTGGTCCGTACTTTTTTTACTTTTTTACAATTATCATAGCTAATCAATTTTATTTTTATCTGTTACTTAGACAAGGCTTATATTTAGAGGTAATTATCTAGATTTAATTCCTGCGAAAGACCAGAAAAAAAAATGTCGAAGTTAGATTCCTCTAGATCCATTTCTTATAGGTTTTCATAAAATATTTCACTGAATACGGAATACACTTTAAAAATAATAAAAAATAGAATTAAATCACTAAACCATTTAACCTGTCACTAGACCGACAGTCTCTCACATTACAACATTGTAAAGCTCAAGCCCTACTCCACTTACACTGGCTCTCAATACTTTCGAGAGATTACGTCATAACCAATACGTACATACAACTTCAATTAAAATAAATCGTTTATTAATTACAATTATTAATAATATTAATGAAACGAAAACATTGGTGCTTTACATCTTAAGAAATTTTGGCTTAAACATAAATTTTATTGCTATTTACATTCGATTTGGACATTCGTAAAAATATTGTGAAGTTAATTTGAATGAAATATAAATAACGGATTAAATTTTTAATTGAGTAAGTATATTTTTGGTGGCGATCGTAGCATGGTGATAAAAAGTCTAACTGTAAACGCGTGGTTGTGGATTCGATGCTCGGGGGAAATAATTATTCAATTTTCACGTTCTGCTATAATGAATAGCAACGCAAAGTTCCACCAATCAATACGCCCTGCCCTAAATTCAAGCAGAAAGCATAATTAACAAACAAACCTAAATATGGAGACCTAGGAAACTGATACACGTAAAAATTTTAAAAATATCCATTTCAATAGAATTGTATTCACAACCACCGTGCTAAGAGACGTACTCACTGAGCCTCAATGGCGTCAAGTCAACCTAAGATATTTTAAGTTTATAGTCAATTCAAAATTACCTTTACATTGTAATTTAATATCGATATTGGCAATACGGTCATCTGAATCAATACCTGTTTGTATTATAACGAATATTATGACTTCATATTATACTAGTTTTCTCCCTTGAATTCGCGCGCGCGGTTAAGTAACTAAGAGTTGTGTATGACACAAGCATTATACGAAATAACTGTGTCCGGATTTCTTTTGACTACCATCAGGACCAAGTTCCTAAGTAGTATGTTAAACAGCTTTTCAGCTTTATAATATTAGAATCTAAGTAAAAATGTAAAAAGTACAGATAATATAAAATGTAAAAGTATAGATTGTCAGCTATTGCGAGTTGGATGTTAGAACTTTTTTATATTTTTCTCTTTCAGAAAACATTTATGTATACCTATTAATTTTCGTTCCTATAGGATTCCATACGGTAGTTAAGAGCTCATATTTTATTCAAAAGTACTCTTTGGCAAAACGCTTTTTTTAAGAGTAGAACATAAACCTAAGACATTGACTACAATATTCTTTTTGTCTGATATATAATAGTGAATGTGTGTGCTATCAAACCCGCAACCATCGAATGTACAGTCACACACTTGCCCACTATGCCACCATGGCCTATATACAAGACATTACTGCTTGAGATAAGTTTAAGTCTAGTCTAGACGCAGGAATGTCACTCGCGATATCATCAACCCACTTACTTATAGGATGGTACTGCTGGCCTAATTAGATTAACAATTTTATTATCATTTGGTAGTATTTTAAGTGAAAATTGTTATTTATCCACAGTTAAAGGCTTAATTAAACCTTATAAAGGTTGTGAATAAAATTTTATAGATGCTATTTTTAGTACATATTTATTTAGCTTTATCTTTGTGTTTGAAACTGCGGTAGCTGTAAGCTAGTAAGCAGACTGGACTGAAACCACAATTATCATATATACTCTAAATCAAATGTTTTTTGGTTAAATTATTTTCATTTTGGCGTAGTTTCCGTTACGCAGTTTCTCGAATTTTTCGGTAATAGGAGAAGGGAGTGTCTTTACACTATATTTTAATTTAAAAGCGTGCAGCAAAAAAATTCATGTATCTATATTATGCTCTCAACAAATACTATAGAAGACTATTAATAAGTATAATATAACTATTTTCTACATTTTTATTATTTCTTTGGATTGTATCTTTTACAATCAAAAATTTAACAATTACGGCTACAATGTCGTTGTTATTTCGTGTTTATAATTCTACACTAAGAATTTCGAAAAATAAAAGAAAAATCATAAATTACAGCAATCGTATCTTTTAATCGCTTATTACTGTTGCTTTATTAAGTAAAAGCGATCCAAAGTAAATTTCAGTATTTAACTCAACTTAATTGAATGTTTCAATACGTATGTATTATTTTCTTTATGGCGAATGTGAAATCGTTGTGAAATCACATAAAAAATAATAAAACTTGTTGTCTCGTGAATAAGAGAGAGAGAGAGTTCTATTAAATGTAAATGAGTAAATTAAATAAATAACTATGTAATAGATTGTATTATTATTAACTTCAAACACGTAGCAGTATAAGCAGAGAGAACCTGGGAATCTAGTTTTAAGACACTCCGTTCTCATTAGGACACTTGCGTTATCCACTTTCTGCCGAATTCTGAAATTGTAAACTGTCAAATATACAAGTTCTGGAATAGAACCCAGAACTTGTATATTTGACAGTTTACGACGCTATTATGAGATAAGTTCACACAACTCACACATATTACCAAACTTATAGTCAAATGCGAAAAGAACCAATTTTTTAGCGTCTTCATTTCAGAATCGCTGTAGAATACATATATTTACATTATGTACGCTATATGTTTTTTTGTAGTATATTTGTTTAACATATAATTTTGTATATTAGTTCATAAATAAATCATTCTTCTAACTTATGTTCCAATCTGATGATATCTTAAGCTTAAATATACCCTTCATAATAAAATATTAGTCGTTAATTTTCAGTTGTTATTTTTTTCGGTGTTTTTCTGAGCGAGATAGTCAAACATTTTATTCAAATCAACTGATATTAAATATTATATAGTACCTCGATAACTCGATAAACTAATTCAAAGCAATTAATTAAAACTACTATATAAGTTCTAACAATTTCCTTTTCGCATTACTAAAAAACAATGTATCAACAGTCCTCACTCCAGTCCAACTAGTTATAGCGACCGCTAACAAGTGTATCCATCCTCCATAACCAGGTGGCAGGCCATCGCCAATCTCGGTGCCAATTAGATACCCTCGACGATTACTATCGTCTAACGTTCTGGAGCGATGGATTTACGATTCGATTTAAATCTTGATCGGGATGGTGCTTTCCATTCTAATTGTACGTATATGTTCCTTTTACATTTTTATAATTATATAATTATGATTTTTTTTATTTTATATTATGTTAGTGAGTGTTTGTCAGACAATGTACAGACAAAACAAATAAAAATTTGAATTCTCCACGGGAACGAAAAATGGGCCTTTTTTTTTCATTTTTCAATTTTTCCTATTCGTCCAAAATCGTCCAAAATCGTCAGCTCAGTTCCAACTACGTCACGAGTCTTCAAACTTCTCTCACATATAGCAGGGCAGAGCACCTAAAGTTCAGACACTCCGTTCTCCACTTTGTTATGTTAGTATTGTTTTATTAATCGTACTAAAGTTTGCCAGTACTATATTTCATGGGACGTTATAAAATAGACATAAATCTTTGGTTATTACTTTTATTACGTTGTAAGGCTTAATATAGCAATCAACAATACAGTTTCCTTTCAAAATTCAATAATATTGACAACAATCATAAATTTTGTGCAATATTTGCTATGAAAGTAAACATAGTACTATAGGGTACTATAGCTATAAACATATGATTTTTCCTCCGAACTATTCGAGGCATTACGTGATGAGTGGCGGAACTCAACGACGGGTCTTGGTGCCAGAGCGAAGAAATGAAAATATATATTATTAAATAACAATTCATTCCCTCGACTGCGAATCGAACCTACAACCATCGGGTTACAGTCACACCCCTGAGCCTCGCCGTCAATCATGACTAGCATATGTACTTCATACTAAAATATATTTTCTCAGATCTCAGAACTCGTGATGTAGAGTCCGCTCCATATATTTTTTCTATATAATTAAATGAATGATGTACTACACACTTCATAGATAAATGTACGTTTCTTTATATACGTTCGATTTCTCTTAGTACTATTATGATGACGAGACGATTTACTGGACTGTATTTTAGAAATAAATCTTTGCAAGTTAAATAATGTTCTTTATAGCTTTTATTCAATTATAGTCGGCTCCAATTAAATGTAGAGATTAATGATTATGGTTAAATCTTATGGTTAACTTACCTATTTTTTACTAATACTTTTTAAGCGAATTAAAATTATACCGAGATAATCTTTTCTTGTTTTAATAAGGTACCTTCTAGCTTAGGAAATAGTTTAAGTTTTATCGAAATCGGTTCAACAATTTTTGATACATGAGTATCGCTGAAAAGTATTCCCTCTGTTTACCTATTGAAGTTAAGTTTGTTGTATAGGTCAAATGTACATCTCAAGTATTTTTTTTTAGCTTTTTTATTTTGCTGCTAAACTGTCTGTCGATATACTTATAAATATATTCTAAAGTATAAAAGTGCATGTTAGTTGTCTTATTAACATAGTACAAGCTATACTTATTAAATTTAATAACTTGATATAAATATTTAGTTGCCAATAAATCAACATTACATAATTTGGCCCTTTCCATTCAACCAGTGTACGTGTAAAGAATAATAGATATTTGTACAATCTTAAAGTACTTTGAAATTACTTTTTTATCACACTATGTATCGTACATAGCAGAGTAGGTAGAGGGAACCTAGGGACCTAGTTTTTAGGCACTCCGACCCCTTTAAAATACTTCCATTTCACGCTATCTGTTAAACTCTGAAGGCATTACGTGTTAAGTGGCGAATTTATAAGCCAACTAAAATTTCGCAAAATCTAAACCTTTAAGTATATATTGCAAAAAGAAATACACCTGTCCACGTCGTGCTTATTCGACGTGACATATAAATTGTGGACAATTTCTTTTACCTATTAGTTATAGCCAGCTTTTTGTTGAGAAACCAGACCACCTTGCGTCTTGATTTATTTTATGTTTCAAGTAACTTACTTAATTGTTTCAACTTTATTGGGATAATTGTGACCAATTACAGAGATTTTATGTTTTAGGATCGACATGTGGATGGGAATGGCTGGAAAATGGGGAAAGAGTGTCTTACATTTCGTTTCTTTAAAATTTAATTACTTACTTGAGTATTTTTTTTCTATAGCTGCAAGCGATATCTCTTCAGACTATTCTTTCTAACAGAGAAAATCTAGTAGGTACTAAACACTCTGTTCTTCACTCTCCGTTCAATTTCGAGATATTTCGTATTACGTGACGATATTGTACGCCGTATTTCACCTACCATAGTGGAGAAACGGTTAAATTCAATAATCAATTTCTACAAACAGGAATCGAACCCACAAGTCAGATACTATCCCGCTGCACTTTAATAGCGTCTATAAATTTATAATATTATTTCTATAATAGAAAGCGTAGAGGCTATTTACATCAGTGTCATTAGGATATTCAATTAGTAGTGGCCAGCGTCCATCTATCATCGCGAGAGTAATCGCTGACGTCGTTTTATAATACGTTTTGCTTAGATCTAAAGTATAGATTGTAATAGCTTAAATCAATTTAGATTTATTTTTGTTTTAGTATACGCTGTGGGAAAATTCTTCTTTTTATAGTGGCACAGATATATGTTTGATTCTAAACGTGGAATCTATGGGTTCGATTCCCACTTGAGGTAATTTCATTTTATCCACCTGATGTGTAATTAAAGCGTTAAGTTGCGTTAACTTAATATTTTTCTGCTATCCTAAATAGAAATGAATTAGTCGAAACTTATTTATACCTTTAGTATAATGAAGTTCATTTTTTATCCCCACATATAAGTAGGTAAGGAAGGTAAGCAGATAAAATTTAGGGCTATGACCATTATTTCCCCACTTTCCTCCTAATTTTCGAGACATCTCGTGTCGACCGACGAACCCAACTACGCGCTACGTCTTATTATCAGAGCAAGAAAATGAAAAAAACTTAATACCCACAAGAGGAAGTTTTCTTGTGGATATAGAATCCGCAACCGTCGTGTTAAATATGGGCCTTGTAAGTATTTGCAATGAAATCTATAAAGATATTAGTTGCACATACCATGTATATTTAACTATATGTGCAACCAATATCTTTATAGATTTAACTAGACTTCTTTCAGGTCAAAACCTAGATTGCAATCATCTAAAGTATTTAAATGATTCTCATATACAAGTATTAGAGTTAATTATCTGACAAACATCCACTTTCATACACTTTCCACGTATTCGTATCCACCATAATACGAGTATGTGATAGCGTTCGCACGCACATATATATGTTTTAGCAAAAATGTATCAGCTTTCTATAAAGGTATCTAAGGGCTCGTATAGGCAAAATTATCTTTGATAGAGTCATAAATATTTAAATTATAATTTAAGCAAGAAAATAAACACACTTTGGAGAAAGCATTAAAAAATATTTTCCTTTCCTATGTATGGAATAACACTTTAAAAATGTAAAGAAATTAATAATTTATCGATTTCTTTTAAGGTATTATATAGATAACGAGTCTCTAAACTATCTAATTGTTATTTGTAAAGAAGCGACGATGTATCCCCTACATAGCAGGGTAGACAAAGGGAACCTAATGTTAAGACATTTTTTCACTTTTCACAATTTTTTTGAGACATTGCGTGTTGAGTGGCGGAACTTAACACCGCGCTTTTGTGTTACCAGAGCGAGAATACACCAATATAATACTGTTTTAAAACTTCAATGGTTAAAAACAGTACGAAATTGAATACAAGTGTGTCTCTGCCCTAGCAGTAATTACGCCAGAATGTCCTATCTTACTTTCACAGCAATTAAAGCGTCAATGGAAATAACTTGAAGTGATGGTATTTTTACTATTTCTGCTTACAAGATAACGTTTTGAAGATACCGAATGATACTGATGATACGGAGTGATGTGGATTCGAATTCTATATCACCACTAGTATACCTGGTTAAGGATATTTGGGCATCATGGCACAGCTTTATAGTAGCGGCTGAATGTAAATGCGGCGGTTATGTTTTGAATTATTAATTTTTACCTCTTCGGTCTGGTAACGACGGTAAGAGCGGCGTTGAGTTTTGCCACTGAACACGCTGCTCCAGAATTGTCCTTGAAAGTGCATTGATGAAAACGAAGTGACTTAACACTAGGTTCACAGGTCCCCTCTGCGTACCGAAAGATACGTACTGGGTAATAGTGCGTTATACAGCAAGAAGCTAAAACATAACAATATCTTATTATTAAATAATAGTCATTTTTAACTTCACTAACATTTAAGACTCTATCAATTTATAGCGACTAGTCAATAGGCAAATCGATTGATAAAGTTCATTGAACCGCAGTGATGCTCATGAAGCTTGGCATGTACCGGCTCATTAGGTAGTGACGTGCGAGCATAAATCTGTATATAATTTGAATTATATACTGTCGTGGTGTGGTTGTGACGTATGGCTCTCTATGACTGTGAGGGTAGTGGATACATATTTCGTTAAGCCAGATAATCAATCAAAATCCAAATATTCTTTATTCTATAAAACCACAAAGACACAAGGATATTTTTGTTAATATAAAGATTTTTATCAAAACTAATTCATTTACCCTCTTTTTTTCAGCGATATTGCGAAAGAAAACAAGTTTCAACAACACATCCAATATTTTTGTTTTACGTCATTTCGAGGTCAAAGTTTAATTGTCCTCTTTTTTAAGTATCCTGCATTTGGTATAGGATAGGCAGAGGGAACCTAGTGTTAAGTAAGACACTCCGTTCTCTACTTGCCGCGAAATTTTGAAGAGAATGCGACAATCAACGTCACGCTTTGTCTCTTTAATGGAGCGAGGACATGAAAACTCTTCCCCCCAAATAGGAATCAGGACTACAACCGTTCCAGGACCAGGACTTCAACCATCACGAGATTTTCTGATTGTTAAAAAAAAAAATATATAACAGACGTAATATTACCTCTAAGTATATAAATTGTAAAATTAAAAATAATTATAAAGACACTTGAATAAGGTACTAACCCAGTTTTCCATCATCCATTAGAGTCAATAAATATTACTTCAATTGTTCGTATAATCGAATTTAGATGAGTTGAATTATTATTATAGTAGATGCCTTTGTTTCGTTACATCGTGATGGACGGCCAATTTATATGAGCACACCTTCCGAAAGGTTAAATGCTTTTTGATTTCGTAATTTCGTTGGTGTTTAAGCATTTTTTTTAAATAGGGGTTTTTTTAGGTTAGGGGTTACAACTAGGGGTCGTTTTCTGCTTTCTGTTTAATTGTAGAGGTGCTACTGTACTGCTGTACTGCCGTCTTATTTAATATCACTTTTTATAAAATTTCCTATCATACATTTTTATCGACTTTTTCGTATCTCTTTCGTTACTAATGAGTGACTGACAGACAACGCATAGGCGATAGTATTGGATTTAGTAAGTAGAAATGTATCATGTAGGTAATTTAGGGAATGGAGGGAAGTATTAAGAGAAGATTTCCCGAAATTCCTACAGGCTGTACAAGTAGTCTTATATAAAATTCTCCCTTTACTGAGTCACTGCCAGACAACATAAAGCCAAAACTACTGCACATAAAAAGCTAAAATTAGACGTGTATAATACAAACAAGGGGTTTTCAGAAGTTACAGGCTCTCTTTCGTATCTATATTAATATTCTTATCAAAAACAATAAAAATAATTGTTATCACCATCTAATTGTATACAGGCTGATTCCAAGTAAAAACTAAAACCTGGTATCTAAATGATAACAATCAAAGATTAAAGCGGTCCGCCGCGGAAGCTAGGTTCGTTTAGAAGCCAGATGCGCTGATGCAACGAGAAATAATAAATATTTATTATTTTTTTATGCTTCCGTAATCTGTGGATAGAAATAGAATGTGTTCAATTGAAAAGCTATTAAGGTGTTCTGATAAAAAAATCTTATTTGCGTATATGATATGGATATATCTTATAGATTATCTTATTTACAGTAATATTTTGAACGTTTTGGCATAGCAGCTGTGAGTTGCCGTAAATAGGATGTTGTGCGTTCTATTTCCACTCGGAAGAATTAATTATCTCAATTTCTTCATTCTGTTAACAAGACTAACTGCGGTCGGTGTTGAGGTCTGTCACTATCGAAGATTGGGCGGAAATTAGGCAACTTAGTGTCTCAACATTAGCTTCCCTCTGCCTCCCCTGCTGGATACAGTATGAAGCTCTAAATAAAATTCCTCTCTATCGCTAAATTTCCTCTCTGTATGTAAAATATATATGTATTATAGAATCGGTTTCAATACAATACAAACCACCCAATAGGTTTTCTTAAACAATAATTTATAAGCAAGCATTATTATTCGAAATATGATATAAGAAACAAAATTATTTTGGCAAAATATTTAAAAATACAATCATTTAAAACATACAATTTAGGTAATGAATGAAAATACCCCACAAATACCTATATTTTTGTACATTTTTTACAATACAGTAAGTACAGTGACATCTTCATTCACACCGAGCCACATCAACCGCACCGACACGTATTCCCGAGAATAACAATGGAAACAGGTTGCACAGCCATTTATAGCACATAATTTACTTATTAGAAACTCAGAGAAATAAGACACTTAAAACACCGCTGACCCGCTGACGCTGTTGGCTTTCTATAATACAGAATTATTTTATTAATATCTAATTATCATTTTGTGTTATTTAATGGCACTTTACTACTTTAAAATAATTTATATAAAACAGCAGTTAATAATTTGTTTTAATACATTATTTACTTTTTGAATTCTATGCCTAAAATCACTATTACTACTTATTTCCATCTAAAAATACATTTTCATTCGTTTTAAACAGAAATTCTCCGCATCCAAAATCACGAACAGAAGTGTCAAGCTGGTGTTTAAAAAACAATACTCTTTTTACAGTAATTGAAGATCTATTGTATTTTAAAGGGAAACAAAAAAAGCGTCATTTTAGTCACTTTCGACTTTTTGCTCGATGACTCACGGTCGGTCAATGTTCGACTCGCGTCTGAAACGCATCGTTGATGACTTTTTTTTCAAAATCCAGGTATTGACCATTTTATAGTTTGAAAAATGTCATAAATATATAAAAAAATGTAAAAAAATCAAATAAAATCATTAATATTTCTAGCTATGAGCAGGATATTTATTCATATTTCACTCAAAACTTCCCTTACTTTATTCCTACTATTTCTTATCTCACCTTATCTCCAAAGCATGGGAGTGTAACGCCCTTGTTGTCATTATTGTCATAAATACATGTTCCCACGTGAGAGTTGATGCTATAAGCATAATACATGGGATATTTTTTCAACTTCATGCTGTATTTGACTATCTGCTTGCTATGTGCAAGAGGGAACCTAGTGTTAAGTAAGGCACTCCGTTTCCATAAAGACACTTCCGTTTCACACTTTCTGCCATTTCTGCCGAATTCCAGAAGCTTATGTCAAGTGGCGGAACTCACCGCCACGCTTTGGTTCATGACCAGAGCAAAAAATGAAAACATTAAATATTTTGTTTACTCGAGTGGGAATCGAACTCACAATCTGTCGCGTTTACAATCTCGAGCTTGTGTACAGCCTCTGCACCACTACTGGCCTCAACAGAGGACTTCATGTTAATTAATTAATTAAAAACTGTTTTAAAAACATACTTTAAAATTATTATTTTACTATCAAAAATCTTTCTTACATAAGTATTTCAATTAATGCAAGTTTTAAAAGTTGGTTTTCATTTCGCAGGTAAGAGAAAGTAAATCGGTTGGAACCTGTAAGTAGAACTGTTTTATACTTGCCGCCGTCATTTATTTTTACTTTTTATTTATATTTTTTACGATTTTCAATTTATATGCCACTTTCATTGAGTACGGCAGAAAAATATAGTGACACATTTCTCCATTCGCTATTTAATTAATAAAAATAATATATGTTCATAAATGGAACTTAACGTCGTAATAAGTTTTCTGTAACACTTTCCATTTATTTAGAGAATTTCCGTGAATTTAAAACGGAATTTAACGCCGCAATTTGTCACACTGGGTTGAAAAATTAAACATGTTTAAATATAAACATCTCTTCGAGTGGTATTTGAATCACGCGTCTGACAATTCCCAAGTGCATCTGAACAATGCTTGAAGTCTTATAAAGACTGCATTATAAACATTTTATTTTTCTTAAGGATAAAGTTTATTATTTATTTATTAATTACTTAGAAAAACTTAAAGAAAAATTTGATACGGCGTTGAGTCCCGCCACTAAATGCCGCTGCATACGAGAAATAGCGTGAAACTGTTAAAAAAAAATTTCACAACATTAATTTCAACATTCTTCACTTTTCACCCATTTTTAAATCTTCAAAATGAAACCCATTTCCACCGTCTTTATAGAGACTACCTATCATATATAAACCATCGCGGTATTTACACCATTCCAAAGTTTACACTAATAAATTATAGTAATTCGAAACTAGAAAGCTCATATCAATAAAAACATTAAGAAAAATTAAACATTCAGTTCACGTTCCAACCTATTTTATGTTTTAAAAAGAAATATGTTTACTTTTAGTCGTTCGTTTACTGTATTATGTATTCATATCGTATACCCATAGTGTTACTATCACGTCAATTAATCTGAGGTGACCGGGGCCGTACAATGTAAGAAATGATATCATAAAAGTAAAAGATTTGTATCGACATTAGTGGAATTTTTAAGTGGTTATTGATTTTTTTGTTGGCTAGTGTTGACTGTTGATTTCAATTGTTTTTTTTTGTCGATAATGTTTATGTTTTTATATTTGAACTTGAGGCTTTTTTTAAGCTTAAAAAAAAGCTCACACAGCTGTGTCAGGATAACCTGATATAAATTTTGTCATATTTTTTCCTTCTAACTTCGTTTAGTTAAACATGACACAAGTGCAGTTGTTTACATCGAACAATCAAGTTCTTTAGCCTACAGCTCTTTCCGGTAAATAGACTTTCCAATACAAAAAGATTTGTTGAGTTTAAGCCAGTAGTTCCTGAGATTATGACGTTCAACCAATATTTTTAGTGAGATTTATAATAATTGATTGTAAATGATAAATATCTAGTTGTAATGCATTTTTAAGTGAAAGCTAGCTAAATAACAATGTTTATTAATTAATGATTAATCAAATATATTTGTACATAAATATTTTCTTGCTTATATTGAAGCCACGACCTCCTTAGTGTAATTAATTACTAACTATTTTTAATAAAATAATATTGAGTCAAAAATATAATCGTTACGTGAATGTTTGATCAAGATTTTTTTAATTTTTTTATTAAGTACTAACATAGTACGGCTCTTCAGTTGCACACTTTTCACCGAATTCTGGAGGCATATAGTGTCGAGACTCAATGCTGCGCTTTGATTCGTTGCCATAGCAAGGAAAATAAATATTACATATTCTCGAGTGGGAATTGAACCAACAGCCTGTTGTGATTACAGGCGCACCCTTATGCCCCGGCTCCACAACTAGTCTCAATAATCTTTAATAGGTATATATAAGAATTATACTCTAATCACAAAATCACCAGGATTTTAAACACCTATACATAAATTAAGTAATAATTACGGGCTCAGCTATCTACTTATTTATCTCCCAAACTAAAATAACATCACAAATCGCATAAATCTGACCACAAAGTTTCTTAAAAAACAAACTATGGGAAAGGGCCGAAAAGGCAGACGCCTAAAAATGTTCCAAACGCTCTCTACGGACGGGACGAGAATTTTAAAAAGATGCCTTTATAAGGAGAGTTTGGGACGCTTTGGTTTGAAGAAAAATATTTGGTCCAATGTCAGCTACTCGGTTTAGACGACCTTAGCTTGGAATTTTTAGTAAAACAATTAATTTTATGCAGCCTTCACACTTCGGACTATTTGGTCAGAGTAATATAAAGTTATATATATTTTTGGAGATGCAAAAGACTTATTATCTTTAAAATAGTTTCTATTTTTTTATTTATGTTAAAAGCTAATCTTCGTTTACTTAAAAATCCGATATTAAAATGTTAAATGTTTCTTATCATTTACTTAAATGTGGTACCTGGTATTTTTTTATTATTTTCTATTCTGTCAGTCTTTTAGACTCGTATTAATTAAGAGATACTCTTTCATAACAATGTGACTCATAGACAACGCACAAACGAAACTACTCGATCTATAAGTTGTAATTTAGCATGTATGCAGGGAATTTAGGGGAACGCTAAGAAAAGATCTTTCAAAATCCCTACGGCAACGGAAAAGAATTATTAGAAAAATATTAGTTAGAAAAATATATAAGTATTTATAATATACAGCTTTTCTATATAGAAAACCAAAAAGGAAAGCAATAACAACAATGTTTCTACCTATACCATAAGGAACTAGCCATGCAGTATTATTATTAGAGAATTATCTGAACTCCAATAAAGTGGGTTAATGTGACCCTTTCATTTATATTGGAAATCGAGAAAATATGAAGTCTCATAAACGTGTAAAAGCCTGTCATTATATAGAATCAGTTTCCAAGACGAGATTCAATAATGGCCTTTAAGTTATCGCTAACTAGCTGACGCCGCTGACTAAAAGAGGTACTAATCAGGCACTAAGTACTAGGTATATTTAGCCTTCAGATAGTCATGTTTTACCTTTCATTGACTTTTGAATATTTTAAAGTCATTAACGTCAACATGGTGCAGTGGTAAAGTGTCTGTCTTAATTTGGTGATTGTCGATTGGAATATGTAATGTGTGTAAACTTAAAAAATACATATAAANCAATAATGGCCTTTAAGTTATCGCTAACTAGCTGACGCCGCTGACTAAAAGAGGTACTAATCAGGCACTAAGTACTAGGTATATTTAGCCTTCAGATAGTCATGTTTTACCTTTCATTGACTTTTGAATATTTTAAAGTCATTAACGTCAACATGGTGCAGTGGTTAAGTGTCTTTCTTAATTTGGTGATTGTCGATTGGAATATGTAACTTAGAAATAACATATACATATTTGCCTTCTCTGCCATATCTTCTCAAGAAAAATGCTTTATGATACTCAAAACTTAAAAAATACATGTAAAATATAACCTGTTCAAGAAAACAATTATAACCAAACCAAAAAGTAAAAAAGATTGATTACTTCATCAAAAACGAAATTAAAATGGCACAAAATGTCCAATAAACCCACAGATCGTGAAAGTCCAAGTTATCGTATCCGCGAGACACGGTATCAGATTGGGTGCGCCGCACTTAATTTGTCTGCTATACCAAATCGACCTGCCTCGACTCTGCTACAGTAGCCTTTGGGAAATAAAACATTTTCTTATCGACCCTTGTTTTTTTTATGGTTTTTGAACACGCAATGCAAAAAAATATTTATTTCAATTTATCTATATTGTAGACTAAAGAAGAAGTTAGTGATTATTTTTTCTCTATTTTTTTTAACTTCACATTATATCCCCCATATAGTAGGGCAGATAAAGGAAACTTCGTCTAGATACTCCGTTCTCCAATTTTCGTCCAAATTTCGAGATATTGTGTGTTGAGTGACTTAACTCATCCTCTGCTCGCTCTGGCTAAGCTAAGCTTTAATTACAGAAAAAGCTCGAAACTTCCAATTTTTGTACGGAACCCTCGGTGGGCGCTCCCGACTCGCACTTGTCCGGTTTTATTTTGTTCTATCCATAGTAGTACTAACCCACTTTCCTGACTTTTATAATTATCTGATGCAGTATTTCGAATATAAAACATTTTATTACAAAAAAAAACCACTGTGCCACCAGTGCATTATATTAATGTTTGCAAAGCTTGTTTCAATACATTTTAATTGACATATAAAATTTATGAAGTAGATAATAAATAAATTAAATCAAAAATGCCAATAATACTAACTTTTATAATTTAACAAAACGAAAACTAACTATAGTTATTTTCTCTATATATATACTTCTGTAGATTGTCAATGAGAAATTACAAAAAGATTGATGGTACCCCTCAAATTATATGGTGGTTCCGTCGACAAAATTGGTACCAGAGATACATTCAGTCATTTTGGTCCACATAAAAACCGACCCGTGTGGGAACAAGGCGACTTTTGTTCTATTCTTTCTTTTTTGACCTTCACAAGCGCGGCGAACAGCGGAGTTTTTTCGACCGATCAAATTTTTATGGCAGGCCTTAATGTATTTACGACGTGATATTCAATCAATTATATTCCTTTTAGTGACAACGAACTGGGTTTTAATTAATGAAAGATGATAATAAAAGAGTTTGGAATTAAATTATATTATAATGGCATCCTTTGGTTCATTTGAATATTTGACGCTCGTTTCGTCTGATTTACTTTCGTTTTGGAGATAAGTGAGAATATTACATATATGTACACACATGTGATATTAGCTTCTTTGGTGCTTTACTAATAATAACGACAGCTATTTTGCATAAATTTGCATAATATACGGTTGTTCAATTAATATGTTTATTCATTTTATCAATATTAGAAGCCATAAAGAGTGGAATAACTTATCAGTAGCTTTTATTTTTTATTTTTACCAAGAAATAATAAATCAATAATCCAAACTTTAATGACAAACTATATAATTTACATATTTAAATTACAGCCATAGGCAAAAATACTAAAATAACAGACAAATGTGAAATACAAATTATTATTTGCAAAAGGGCTCGACCCTTATATTAGCTCTAGTTTTAAAAACCATCTCTATAAACTCGTAGCTAGGGGCGCTGTTAACTTATTACCACCTATTCACGTTTTGTTCCGAGAACGTGGCGGATCAATTTAAATACCATCCCTTAAACACAATGTGATATTTTCAACTCTATCATAATATAAATAAGGGTCATTAGTTTGTCGTATTGGTCCATAGTTTCTATCTACAGAACTAACAATGCCAGTTAATTTTGCTTTAAACGTTCACACGTTGTGATGTACAGATTCTTATAGAATCTTTTTATTGCACTTAAATTCAAAATAAGTGTACTAAGTACATTACCAAACTTTTAAAGTTTTTATATAGATTTTCGAAGTTTTATTAAGTAAAATAAAAAATAAATAACACCTTTATTATATTTCATTAGAGTTAAATATACATTTGCTTTTTCTTTCATCACTTATTTATTATTTAGTGCGTAATAAACCATTACAATATGTCTCAAATACACTTTTACCATTACAACGAGCAGAAATGAAACCTAAACTATCGTTTATCTCTGAAATATATATATATTATTCTTTGGACTTTAATACCCACGTAAACAGCTTCCAATAAACAAATGATAAATAAAAAAATATGCCACCAATTTTATCAAATTTCTTAACATATTACAAAATAGTCTCCACCACTCGTCCATTCACAGCTAAACGCAAAATTAAGATAACACTAACTAGAGCAGGCACCGTTCTACAACTTATTGGATAAGATAACTAGCCTATATGTATATTAGCTAACAAATATCATGCTTGGCGAAACTCATATTAATTATTCATACTAGTTCTATCCGCTCTACAATTCAGAAGCTGTTTTCGTTAGTCGACTCCCCTCATTTTGTTAATAAACAAAAGAAATAGCGGTTTTTAGGATTAAAATGTATTAAAACAATGGCTTGAGTACACAGGGAAACAATATTTTCATTCACAATGGTATATAGGAAGTAGAACAATAATCGCATTATGTGGTATAACGCTGTCGGTATAAGCATTTTGAGTGGGTCGTCTGTTTATTAGGAAATTTCTGTTCTTTTAAATGACTGTTTTAATCTAATTTAGTTTTCAGTTTATAGTTTATTTTTTTTAGGCAAAGGGAACCTGGGAACCTAGTTTTAAGACACTGTTCTTCAAATTCTGAAAGCACTGCGTGTTGGGTGGCAGAACTCAACTCCTTAAGTATACTTTGCTTGTTACAAGAGCGAGGAATTGAAATATTTATTATTTTCTATGTTGGAGTGGGAGTCGAACCTACTATATGTCGCGTTTACAGTCGCACACTTTTACTCTTGCGCCATGACGGCCTTCTTTATATTATGTTGTTTCCTTATATGAACTTGGGGACGTCTTTAATAGCAAAATGATTATGGGTTCAACTTCTACCAGGAAGATAATTGATACTTATCTATCTATGTATATATTTTCTGTCAATCAGATTAGACAATGTGCACTTTAAAAAAATGTGTTATCCTTGCCTATTCTGCAATATGCGGGTGACAGTAAAAGCTATAAAATAAATTTATGTAGAGACACTCCGTTTTTCAATTTAAATATATTTAAAATATTCTTAAAATTAATATGTCATAATTTAAGATTCAATACAGATATTCCAAGCAAAGCCGGGCCACGGTAAAAGTAAAATAGAACAATAATCGCAAAGGGCACTCTAATCAGATTATGCTGTAGCGTCATGCGTCACTCATTGAGCGTTCGCATTCGCGTCGCCGACTTGAAGCGCACCGGTCGTGCGCCGTCGTTGTAACGGACAAAGTTTAAATTAAACAGTTAAAATTAACTGACTCATTAACTTTAAAGTTTAAAAACTTAGTAAAAGTGTTATAAGTTAAGTTATGTGTGACAAGTGTGACCTTATTAGTGTGTAAGTGTTAAACAAAATGAATTCAAAAAAGCTGGAATACTTTAACGATAATGACTCTGTGGATGAGAAAATTAATCTCAGTTGTCTAGGTGAGTTTTTGTTTCACTTTTGTTGTGTTTATGTACATACATACATACAAGAAGCGATCACGGTGCTGTTGCATGTTATTTTTTCTAATTCTTTTAAAGTGTCGTTTTAATTCTCTTATTTGGTAAAACAAACCATAATCTTAATATTTGCCATCAATTTAAAAATGAGCAGAAAATTAAATATGAAAATTAAAAACAAAGTATCTCAGGAGTAAGTCCTAAAGATACCTACCTACCTTACTATATGAGGAAGATGAGTAAAATGAAAAAAAAATGCATACATAAGATATGGTAATTAAGTTTGAATGGTTCGCGCATATCTTTATCAAGGAAGCGACGTGCCTTCAATGATAAGCTAGCTAGGTGTCGAAAAGTTCATGTTTCAATAATATATGCGAATAATTATAGAATTTATAGATAAAACATTAATTTATTAATAATCAATTCAATAGCGATAACGGAAATGATTTAAGAAACCCCTGTGCTTACCTCGATACTATTAATAAATGTAGAGACGTTGTAGAAATTATTTATTAGAGCCGGTGATAATTCTAGAAATTAAGTGAGAATTTCTCTGAGTTGTAAATATTTTATATACTTGTCTCATCAGATTTCATAAGCTGGTGTAGTCAAGGTGTTAGTGACTAATAGTAATTTTTAAAGTGTGACTCAGGATAACAGTAACACCCACAAAAACCTTGCGAAAGTATAAGAAATCTCAATTTTCTTATAAATCACGGAATACTGACTTTAAAATGTATTATACAAAATTATCTAGAAAAAATAAAACTAACAATCTTCTCGCCTTGGCCGCAGGCTGCGATGGACCAGTACTTTTATCCCTGTCTAAAGCTAGGGGATAGACAAGGCGCGCTCGAGTCATTATGTTGTGGCTGTGTGAGTTCGTCTGCCTTTGCGCTATTCAATGTTATTTCCAAAAGGGATTCTGATATACAATAATAATAATTAAACTTTTTCTACTATATTTTAAATGATCCTGCCGTAACGAACTTGTCGGTATTATTCTCATTTTGAGGAAATGTTTAAAAATCATAGATTTTTTGGCTATCACCCAAAATATTATATCTGAAGAAATGGTGAAATGTGGAGAGAACTAGGTACTTAATTTTTAACTTTATATTTTGCAGGATAAAGAAAATTGTGTAAAGTCTGTGATATGTTTCACACCTTATCTCGCTCAGAGCAGGGTAAACTGAGAGAACCTAGTGTTAAGACACTCCGTTTTCAGTTTTCTGCTCTAATGAGGACAACTGTTGTACTTACAACCTGGCACTGTTTACCTGAGTTTAAATAGCTATTTTAAATAATTACACATTAAATACTAACTAAAAAGTATGTAAGTGATGTTATTATAAAACGTATTACCATTGACCTTAATTGCCTCAATAAGACTAGGCATCTTAATTCAGAGATCTCTACAGTCTGCTCTATATTACAATGAACTCTTATATTCTAGTAATTGTCGGAATAAACTAAATTGGAAAATTACTAAGAATCCAATCCATATTTAATTTAATATTTCTAAATATCACCATTACTGTAGCCATCGTTAATGACCTCTAAGGTTTGAAGTTTGAGGGACTGTTCTAGACATGTTTACACAGGTTGCTTTAGGTTGTTGAATTATTTTTAAGATTACAAGCATTTGACGCTTTTGTTGATTCTTTAATGAACTTAAATTTATTGTTATGGTTGAATTGTTATAACAATTACAATATCTATTCACTTTTTCTATTATTTTTTCTGAAAACTAATCATCCAATTACATGTTTTCTTCAAAAATAAAACTTTTATAACGGTTACAGTTAAATCAGCTTCATGCTCTATCCCGCACATATCAGGGTAAGCAGGGAGGGCCTAGTGTTAAGACACTCCGTCTTCCACTTTCCAATGAAATTTTCGAGGCACTGCTTGTTGAGTGATGGAACTCAATGCCAGGCTTTTGCCTTGTTGCTAGAAAATTCAAAATTCAAAATATTCTTTATTAAAATAAACTATAAAATCACTTTTCAATCGTCGAATAAAGAAAGAAATGAAAATATTAATAAATATTATATCACATACACATACGAGTTATACGTAAAGTTTAATTTCATGGTTAGAGTTTACACTAGATTAAAGCAAAACCTTCCTCAATATCACATCTCATAGAATTATATGCAATTTGAACGCAAATTGATATTATTACCCTTGCTCTGGAGTCTAGTGGACGTGCAGTCAGTTATTTTTATTTAGTCATAAAGCGTGAGACTGTCGTTACTAAAATTACTTCTACTACTACTTTATATATTGTGGTTGTAATTTATAATGGAATAAGGTAAATAACGAGAGGTCACGATTTCAATTCCTACGGTGAATGTTTCTCTATGCTGTTTGGAAACACAGGTGTTTTTAGTACTGACTGACGACTCTACATTACACTGACGTACCATTTTTTTCTCTGTCTTTTTTTCTCTTCTCTCTCTCTGTCTTATCACTCTTTTTTTGTTGAAAGCACAGAATATTTAATTATATATTTTTAATATAATCTATTATAATATGGATTTGAACTTTTTTCTTACAATAAACTATATAAGGTAACGACTAGACTATAGACTGTTAGTACTAAAAATAGTACCCTTTATTTCCTTATTACTAACTAGTTTTCAACAGGTTATATTTCCAGGAAGTAACTGATATAGTATTTAAAATTTGCGTTTACTTATAAAATATACAGCGGCTGGCCGCGATGGGTAGGGGTTCGAATATATTAAAACGATTATATTAAAATTAATTTAAATTCTATTCTGCTAAGCGGGAAAACGCGTGAAGCTGTAGCGTGCTTTTTGTTTACTACTTGTAATGTAAATTGAAACAGATTTCACACGTTTTAACGGTTTCTCGCCTTTTATAGAACACGTCTTATTAAAGTAACACTCTCAAGGTTATATACTACAGTAGTTATCATTAATCTTGTATTAAATTAACTTAAATTATATAGCAACATGTTCGCTATATAAAGAAGTCTAAGGATATGTAGTGTTGCGTCACTTTGTTTTTGCGTTTCGTACTTTTTGCGTGATAAATGTCTTGTATTATATTGCTTTTAGCGTCACGCTGTATCCCGTATATAGCAGGGTAGGAAGAGGGAACCTAGTGTTCTCATTTTTCGATTAATGTTTGAGATATTGTTGCTATTTCAACTTCGTATTTCAATGACAGTCTTTAATATGCTCTATCTATCTATCTTGTTCCCACAACGTACAAATGAAAATAATTCATTCCCCCAATTGGTAATCGAACCTGCAACCGTCTCGTTTATAGTCAAACATTACCGCTACACTGTGATGGTCTTCATTATAGATAAAATATATTATTAACTTAACACGTGTTGTCCATAAGTAGAAAGTACATAATATATTGGAAAGCACTGCAAGTATTCAAGGTTATAAGGTCTACAAACTCTTGCAAGCAAGAGTTATACCAATTAACACCATATAATATTAATATATAAATATGTGTATGGATGTTTGTACGTTTCTTTCACATTGAAGAAGCAGCTAGAGAGAAATAAGTGATCACTCACCAACGAGGAGAGTCGATGAAAAAAGTGCGACGTTGAGATCCGCGATTGAACACATAACGTTTATGAAATCAGGCGTTGTCTGGCGAATGGAGTGTCTTAACACTATATTCTCTCTGCCTATTCTCTATATAACAGGGAAAAACGAAAAAAACGTTATATTTCATTATATATCGACTTGGATTTAAAGTACCTTCTTAATAGAGATATATTATGTACATATACCTCTATCATTTTAATCTGGGACTTTTAATTAATAATCTGTTTAATTACATTTAAAGCAATGTAAAATTATAATTATCTAACTAATTTATATTTAAGTGTGAGAATAACAGTTTTTATTTCATATTTTAATTGATAAATTTAGTTTTTGTAACCTATAAAAAATATTGTTTCAAAATGTTTTTTGTAATATAGTATACTTATAGTGTAATGGTGAATTGTCATTATTATAATAATAGTTATTATAGAATTGCAATATCATTTTGTAGATTATTTTTATTTTGAGGCCGTCATTGCGCAGGGCTACTATCGCGTGTGACTGTAAGCATGACGGTTATGGGTTCCATTCCCGCTCTAGAGAGAAAGAATTATTTCGTTTTTCTCTTCTCTGATAAAAAGATAGCGTGGCGTTGAGTTTCGCCACTCCACACGCAATATCTCGAAAATTAGCTGCAAAGTAAGGAATGTCTTCACATTAGATATTCTCGTCTTCGTCTCCTCATACGCCATTATTATATGCCATTAAAACGAATTTTAGAAAGAAAAAATATATTAAAACAATATGGATTGATAATTTACATTTACTATAAAGGCTTCGTTTGCGCACACGCGGCTTAGTCCTTTTAATTTGAACAAAATCAAAGTTGTAACGGTAAAACACAGCACACTTGCCATTAACGAAAACATGTTTCGCAACGAGTGGGTGTTATTACGATAATTTAAAATTCCGAATGTACCTGACCTTTTGTCAAGCTTTCCAAATATCGATATTAAAAACTCATAAAAATTATAACATATTCTTTTTTCTTCTCTATAGTATATTTATATACTCTATAGTCACATTTAAACTGAACCACTACAGCGTTGATATTAAATAATAACGTATTTGATCAAGTAAAGTCAGATAAGCGTGTTTAAGAGATTTCTGTTAGAAGCGTAATCCCGCAGCAAGTTTCTAAGCTTTCACTATGAATAGATGGATAATAACTGATCAGCCTGGACTAAATAGTTATATATTGGCTGTCATAAAATATATACTAATGGTAACTTATATAGAAATTGCTGCTATATACAAGCAGTATTTGAACCTGTGTCGTCTGTATTAAATTGAAATATTTTTTAGCTATCACTGCACCTGCTCCAAAGACAGTTCCGCATAAAAGTCGATACGAAATTCAGCAGATTTTCTTAAATATAATTGTTGCAATTACTTAATACAAATAATACATGCATGGAATTCTGGATATTCTAAGACAATTTTTACTTATATAAACAAATATGCATATGATTCTTACAAGATTTTTTTTTAATTTACAAGATTAATGTTATAATTAGTAGTAAGATTTTGAAAGTTTTTTAACTGTAACTATAACTCATGCTACAATTACACAAATAATATACTAAAATATTATAAGGCAATAATTTATATCTGTTCGTTTTAAGGTAGTAGTGTATTTGCTTGTTTTTTGTAAGCCTTGACGACCGCACGACTCTCTTTAAGTATGTCAATATTACAATGCGTCGTATCACATTACAGATTCGGTTTTTTTTAGGTTAATATTTAGAACTAGTACTTGAAATTGGACAAATATTGTAGGTACTTACTGGAATTTTCTACTATTTTACTAAGAAGAAAGTGAAAGTTATTTTCTTAAACCACAAAGTATCATGTTGATAATTATGTTTTAAGTTCCCTATATAATAAAAAAAAAATACTTATTGTTAATGTTATTTAAAAAAACAGTACAGTTGAATTGATAACCTCCTTCTTTTTGAAGTCGGTTAAATAGTAAGTTTCGTCTCTATGTGTTTCCTTTTTATATTATTCATTAGGGTATTAATCATTATTACGATACTCTGGAGAATAAATTATTTTGATTTCTTCGCTCAAACACAGTGTTAAGTTCCACCACGCATCACGAAATATCTTAAAAATTAGATAAAAAGGGGAACGGAGTATCTTAATAGGTTAGGCTAGGTTCCCTCTGGCTTGAATCCACACTACTCTAATAAATTATTATAAATCATTTTTTCACGTTTACATTGATTTAAATGATCTTGTCTCGCAACAAACGAGTCCTATCAAAACATATGGCATTGAATCAATATATCGTAGATGTAGGACGACCTTGATACGATATCTGCTATATTGTATTAACTCAAATATTGCAATTCGAGATGATAAGAAATGCTCATTCTTGTCATGTCTTTAGAAATGTTAAGGAATGTAAATTCAACGGTCGTGGGTTTGATTCTCACTCGGAAGACTGAATTATTTTTATTTTCGTTTCTGGTAAGAAATTAAGGCGAAGCGTTGAGTTCCGCCATTCAACATTGAGCGGAGAGTCGAGTCGGAGTGTATTAACACTAGGTTTCCCGTTTGCTATTTATGTATATAATAAGTTTTTTTTTCATACATCTTTATGACTGTTATGTCACTGTATTCAAGAGTCTTTTATCTGTTTTAAGACCGTTGCGTCGTAGATAACGGAACCTAATACTTTTTTAAATAATTTTTATTGTTACAATGTACATTTCTAACGTCAAACTAATATAATAGAATTATCATATAAATCGACAGTTCTTATCCCGTAGCGACACTTTACTTAAGGATCATATGTCCCTTAATTATGGTAATCCAAGCTTAAGCAATCTTATTCCCTATCTCATGGGAATAATTTTTATGGTCGATGAAATTACTGTTTAGTTTAATTTATTGTATATATATTTCACTTATGAAAGTTGTGAGACTATTTCTCACTACCACGGCTACCACGTATTATTAATTTCGTAATATATTGACGTTTTTAGTATAAGAAACTACGGTACGGCGTTGTCTTATTGTTTATATCTAGGTTACACTATAAATAAATCAGTCTCAATATCTTATTATCTTAGAAAATATTTCATTTTAGAGAAACCCGTATAAACATATAATAATATAATATGCCTACATATGCGTTCGACATATGCTCCAAAACTGTGGCTAACTTATTTGAGAGGCTTCGGGTCAAATTTAACACCCCTTAAGTTTTCAGTGAAGCGGAAAGAGGTATTGAAGAAAAAAGGTAGGAAAAAGCATTGAACCTAATGTTTACTCGTAACCTACATTTTTAGGATAAGCACAGGAGAGGCCGTTGTGGGGCGGGCCACGAGAATATGACTGTGAACGCGACGGTAATAATGGAAAACGGAGTGTCTTAACACTAGGTTTCGTCTGCCGTCGCTCCTATGAGCGCGAGACATCGTGAAGCAAAAAAATAAAAGAATAAACACACGAGATTACATACTTGTATAATTCACAAATTGTATATTAAATTTAAATAATGAATACATGATTTTGCTCATTCAAAAGGAAATGGCTAATTGGCTATCCATAATTAACTCTTTTTTATCAATTAGTGGAACTTACCATAATATCACTCAAGGGATATTTGATATCAAGTTTTTATTTTGTTGCAGCCTGCGACTGTAAACGCGACGGTTGTAGGTTTGATTCCCATTCGTGGGACTGTAATATTCAATATTTTCTTTCCCTCGGTCACCAGACCCAACTCTCCGCCTGATTATCGAGATATTGCGTGTTGAATGGCAGAACTCAATAAGCAATTTAACAAATATCATGTTAATTAGAATGTCATGTTAATGGCTAAAGGTCGTAGACAGGATGAGTAGATCGTTAACCCGGAGCACAATGCGGGTGTCGCAGTGTATAACCGGTAAAATTTGTTATAACGTTTTTTTCACAATATTGCTAAATTTATTGATTGAAAATTTGTTAAAATATATTGATATAAGGTGTTTCTTGTGTTAATTTGGATTTTGGATTAATAACAAAAAAAAATGAGTTGCCGATCCTATTACGAGTACATGAAATACATTAAGTTGAAATGATAGCCAAGTTCAATATCGGATAATTTTTCAACTTCACCGACAAAAGAATCAGAGTTATATGTGGGCACCAAGTCCTATGTAAATTAACAATCAAACCAGCTTATACTTGGCTTATAAAATCGGGTTGATATCATTAGCTTGGTGGTATAAAATAACCAATTAAAATTTTTGAGCTTAATTTCAATTTAATAAAATTAACTTATTATAAAAAATATAGCAATTTACACCGCAAAACGAATCTGTACGTCGAACATTAAGATAATGACGGCGGCTTCTTAAAAGGCGACCTCATTCAAATTTGATAAAACGATTGATAGATTACCGTATCACGATAGAGATAAGATTGTCGGTATTGAAGTAAAAGGTTAAATCAAATAAATTTATTGTTTATTATTTGAATTGTAAACATTTAAAATATATTATTGACAATTAAAAAAGCCAAAATGGCTTCTAAATATAATACATTTTAGAAAATTGATGGATACATTTTTAAATTGCATAGATTGCAGATGGTAAGAAAACATCTTTCTTACTAATCAAAGACAAAACAATTTTTGAGACAAAAAATAATTAAAACTAACTTCGGGTAACTAAACAAGAACGACACATACATTTTGAACATAATGTTTAAAGTAAAATTCGAGCCCTCAAGCGTTTAAAAGCAGTATAACTAAACTAACGAAAAAAGTAAATTAAATAGTCATATTAAGCTTAATGACGTATTTAATGATGTAATAGTATTATTATAATATAAATGGTTTAAATTTTATGAAAGTTACTATTTGTACTGGAAAAAACGAGTTTTAATTAGTTTAATTTGTCTTTTTTACTTTTCTTTTTTTATTTGTCTTTTTCCTAATGACTTTGCAAGAGTTGTATAAACAAGTGATTATTTAGAGTAAACCCGAAGCTAAAAGTAAAAAAAAACTCTACTCCTATATAACTACATTTTATTTTTTTACCCTTTAACGATTCCATACATTTCCTGTCACTTACCAAAAAGCATGGTCAATATAACAAATTGGTGGAACCCGACCACTTTAAGCATTTTCGGTTTCTGTTTATATTTACTTAGGTAGTATTGAATGCGTTGTCTTCAGTTTGTTTGATTTTTGTGAACTTCTTTATTAGTGCAGGTATCTTATAATTTGTTGAAATAAAGAAGTAAATGCTGAGTTAGGCTTTTGACGTTGGAACGGAGTTTCTTAATACTAGGTTCCTTCTGTCACCCTGATATATATACTAATAATGATTCGTTTGTAATTATATGATTCGTTTGTATATATATGAAGTGATAATAAATAACCCTTAAATTCCAAGTAGGACTTCAAGAACAACTAGTAACTTGTATGGGAACAAAATACCGGTACTATACAATAATTAACACTAGAAACTATAAACGGTGTAATTACACACCTGGGTTTGGTTTACTCGCTAAATTAGCAGAGTTCTATGACCTGAAGTCAGTTCAACTTTAAAATTGTAGATTGATATGTCTGTACGGCATATTAACTGTTGAAACAAAGAAAAGAAATGGTTAATGTTGGTTAATGTAAGGATTATTTTAAAAATATATTTAAATCATGATTTAATATTTTTCGTATTTTAATATGTTATTTCACATTTAAGAGGGAAGATTATTTGTTTTATAAAACGTATAAGGAGTTAAAACGGAGCGGAATTTGAATCTTCCCTTCTTGGAAGCCATCCAATGGCTCTGACCATTAAGCCATACGTTCCTATCAAGCTGCGTCGAAATTCTTAGACATTTATTGCAACTTAGTTTTATTTGCTTACTGCAGCAATTTACTTTGTTTATACATTTCATTCCATAGCAAATGAGCTCTATATAATAAAATCATGCTAATATGAAATACTAATATGTTTTTATCTAAAACAGTGAATAAAACAAAAAATCGATTTTACTCACCTACTTAGTATGTAAGCCATAGTTCCTATAAATATATATTTTTTGTCCAAACGCACCCTAAATTTAAGGGTTAGTATAAAGGGTCAGTTCAAGGACAGGTGTTTGCGTTGTTTTTTGGCGCTATCGATTGAGTGTTTGACCGTACTGATATATATTTGATGTTGGTATATTTATAACATTTTAGGCATATTTTTTATCATTATATTTAAGTTTTTGTTAATAAAAAACTATATTAAATTACTAATAATTTAGTAAATAATGAATGAAAACGAAATATACGAAATGTCACCAAAATTAGACAGAAAGTAAGGACTGTAATATCTTATTAACATTAGGTTCCTTTTGCCTACCCCACCATATATGGGATACAGCGTGAAGTTCTAAAAAATGTGCATTCCTTGTTGTTTAAGTACTTGTATAATAAGTACTTACGAAATTTATATAATAGGCACTTTAAATTTTTCTTATACAGACAGTTCTAAATAGTCTCCTTTGTATTTTTTTACATACACGTTACGTTTTTATTGACAATGTGATGCAATTGCAGGTGCAATGGATAAAGCCAATTGAAGGTTCCAATAGAAATAGATTTTTATCTTCATGTTATTTAGTTTCTACTCATCTATACTTCAATTGGTAGTATTATGAGAAAACTATTTGTTTGGTGGTTCGCGCTAATCTCAAGAACTGCTGGTTTGAAATGAAAAAAAATGTGTTGCATAGACTATTTATCGGGAAATGGTTTAAGTTATATTATATTACATTACTGGTTTTGATGTAACTTACTGTATCTATGACCTGACCACGTGGACAAAGAAATAGTTTAAAGCTAATTAAACATATTAACAAGATATTGCGCAACAGACTTACAAAAGAGAAAAAGTAAAGGAAAATTCTTATTTATTTAATAAATAAATCTAACCAGTAAGAATTTTAACCACAAGTGCAAGTTATACCAGTTTACTTTATACTCTACTTTTACAGTATAAACAATTAGTTTATTTTCATACTAACGCTATTACGTTAAACGTAACACGTAACATATAAGCCGATATCTGAGAAACCTAAGAAAGTGCACTTAAAATAGCTTAAGACGAGGTTAAATTTAGCGTATATATTTATACAATAAATATAATATTATATTAGAGAATTGTAAAGCATATAATTTTAATTTTTAAATATGAGGACATCATGGTGGATTGTAATAAAATCTAACTGTAAGCCCGTTTCACTTGCAGGAATGATTTATTTTCATTTTCCGTTGCACAATAATTTTTGAATTGCATCTGCAATTAAGAAACGGAGTGCTTTGACACCGGTAAACGCGTGAAAAAAACTCGAAGTCGCTATTATCATAGTAGAAAAACGTATAAAAATTTTGAACGTAGCTTTTTAATAATGTATAGCTTAGTGGTCAGAATGTTTGGACAGTGACAGTCAGTGTGTTTGATTCCTGTGTGAATAACACTTTAAAAATGTAAAAAAAAAATGGAATCTTTTCTGCTAAGCCATAATAATATAAATTATATTAACATTATAATGCGTATATTTTTATAGAAACAGTTCTCGATTAAATTAATTTGGTTAACAGCAGGTATCTTTGAGCCGTGGGTGTCGAATATTGAATATTAATACAATACAGCTAGATATTTGTAGTTTAGCTCATCGCATGAAATTAAGCTTAATTTGAATTAAAATTTGCAAGCTTTCTTTGAAATCATTAACTGTAAAATGGAGAACAAAGTGTCTTAACGTCCCGTTCTCTCTAACTACTCTCCTATATTATTAAATACGGTAAAAATTACGGTTATTTAGTGCACTAATGATTTTTTTTAGCCAACTTTGATGCAGACCGAGAAAAGCATATACGAACTTTGATTGTATTTCACAAAATAAGATATAAAAAGTTGTTGATTGTCAGTTTTGTTTTAATCAACAATCAATATAATATTAGGAAAAAAATGATGACTCTATCTAATATCATTTACCAGAAATTACATTTACAGCCATACTGTTTGTTATCTTTTTTTCTAGTTATTAGATAAGATATATGACATAATCACTAAAAAAGACATAATTTAAAACTATCTCATACATACAATGGCTACAGTAGTGTAACTAATATTTTTTTTTGCTTTACAAAAAAATTGGGATACAGATCCCGTATATAGCAGGACAGACATGTAAAAGGTAGGAATATCAAGACACTCCGTTTCCCATTTACCATAAAATTCTTTCCCCAGAGTGGGAATCAAACTCGTCTGTCTCGCTTACGAGACGCTGTGCCGCTTCTCCACGACTGGTAACAAATATTATAATACTTAAATTAATATTTTCAACAGTACATTTTCTACAATAATACTTAGAAACACAATAAATGAAATTCAAAACGACAGAAAACACAATACACAAAAAAACTCTCATATACTGGTTACGTCACACAAATTACTACCTGTTAATGGTATAAAAAAGGACACTATAAAAAACCTAGCCGTTTCAACTGTAGGTACTTCGTACAAACAATTTACAACTTTATCTCTTACATATAAGTATCAAAATCCTTTAGCTTTAAACTTCCTACCATCTGTCGCTATACAAAATTAAATATCTCCACGATAGCATTCGGATCCCACGCTAATTGAAATTGTTTTCGATTCAGTTCTGATTATATCTCGAAATAGACTATTCTTAAAGAAATTTTATGTTTTATGCAATTTTTAAAATATTTATGTTGTTGAGGTTCTGGCTGTAAGTGCAATGGTTATGGGTTCGATTTAGAATAATTACACCTAATTTGTATTTTATTATCCCCCTCGAACAACACAAATCACGGCGTTGGGTTCCTTCACTCAACATACAATACCTTAAGAAGGTAAGAGATATTAATAACTTTTTCTGTTTCAAAAAGTAAGGTTAATATTAGAATTATAATAAATAAAAAAAAATTACTTACTATTCTAGAAAATAAGAAAATATGAATAGAGAGACATTTTAAGCTTCATTATTCCGTTTAATACAAACTTCCCATCCAATTGAAGCAAGGTGAACCAGCTGCTGTCCCGACGCTCAAAATTTGATCTCCCTTGTCTTAAAATATCAAGATCACTTTTTGTTCAGTATAAATCCCAAAAAGCTTAAAAAATCCTATGCAAATTCATTAGTTTTTGTGATGCAGATGTTTCGAAGATATCAGACTGTTATTTATTTAATATCTAACGACGCCATCGCGGCATCGCTACGACTGACCCTATATTTAATGGTTGCAAGATCGATTCCTACTTGAGTAGCTTTATATCTATAAAAAGATTATTTCTTAAGGTCGATAAGACAAAAACGCGGCGTTTAGTTTCGCAACTCAAAATTGTATGTTGCTAAAAGAAAAAAAAGTGAAAGTGATGAACGAAAAGTCAATACAGTACAATATCCTAATATTTTAAGAAATTGCGTTAAGGATAAACTAAGATGATCGACAACGAAAAGTTCAGAAAGCTAAGAAAAAACTTATCCAAGTTATATTAAAAAAAGTAATATAAAAAACAAAAGATAAAGCGTACCATTAATCCTTGACTAAGAAGCGTGTAATTTAAGCACTAATTACGAATATACTCCGAGTAAAGTTTGAAAACCATTCAAATTTTAGTTCACTGGATAAAATCGAAAACTTAATGCAAACTAAAAGCATATCTATTTTCTTTAACTTAAGATTCAATTTTCTATGGTATTTTCATAGAATTTCGTTCTCCATACAAGATTTATGAAGAAGACAATTAACCATTGATTGCCTATCGAAGGTTTTGCGTTTAGAGGATTAATGGAACTTAATTTTGTTCTGATGTTTGTATTAAGATATTGTAAAGCTTATTTCTATATAGTTATATGTTATTATATATATTAATATGCTAATATAGTTCTAAAATATATGAATCGTAGAAGTTCATTATTTACTATTATCATTAAAAAAATATATATACCTGTATATTATTAGAATAATAATTATTATATACGTACACTGTTTAATAGAAAACAATAATTAAGCACCTCAAGGTTTTTCTTGAATATATATTTTTTAATTTCCTGGGGCGAAAATCGAATCTACACCTTACAAATACCTTTAAAATAATTTTCATAAGTGCACACCAAAAAAGGAATAAACGATTTATTACCTACAAATTATATTATTACTAGCGACCCTCTTGCGGCTTCGCCCGCTTTAACTACTGGATTATTCATGTAATGTATGTTTGCAAANGCGTGTAATTTAAGCACTAATTACGAATATACTCCGAGTAAAGTTTGAAAACCATTCAAATTTTAGTTCACTGGATAAAATCGAAAACTTAATGCAAACTAAAAGCATATCTATTTTCTTTAACTTAAGATTCAATTTTCTATGGTATTTTCATAGAATTTCGTTCTCCATACAAGATTTATGAAGAAGACAATTAACCATTGATTGCCTATCGAAGGTTTTGCGTTTAGAGGATTAATGGAACTTAATTTTGTTCTGATGTCTGTATTAAGATATTGTAGAGCTTATTTCTATATAGTTATATGTTATTATATATATTAATATGCTATAATATGCTATTATATATATTAATATGCTAATATAGTTCTAAAATATATGAATCGTAGAAGTTCATTATTTACTATTATCATTAAAAAAATATATATACCTGTATATTATTAGAATAATAATTATTATATACGTACACTGAATAATAGAAAACAATAATTAAGTAACTTTTTCTTAAACATTTTTTTTTAATTTCCCGGGGCGAAAATCGAATCTACACCTTACAAATACCTTTAAAATAATTTTCATAATTGTACACCAAAAAAGGAAAAAAACGATTTATTGCCTACAAATTATATTATTATATTTAATTGCGAACAGAAAGTAAATGACGTAAGAAACAAGTAGTTTTTAGGTGTCGAAAGTATATCAGATTTTATCATACACCACGGCTATTTTATGATAATTGACTTATGCAATATGAAAAATTAAAGGTCACTGAGTTTTCGAGAACAGAAATAATGAATCAAGACCACGTTACATAAGGTACCTTTGACATATTGATAACATAAATACATATATTATAAGGCATATAATAACACTTTCAAAAAAGTGAATTTCCTGTGCAAATTTAAATTTTCGGAATCCNTATCATACACCACGGCTATTTTATGATAATTGACTTATGCAATATGAAAAATTAAAGGTCACTGAGTTTTCGAGAACAGAAATAATGAATCAAGACCACGTTACATAAGGTACCTTTGACATATTGATAACATAAATACATATATTATAAGAAATATAATAACACTTTCAAAAAAGTGAATTTCCTGTGCAAATTTAAGTTTTCGGAATCCGACATCCTGTTATTACGAAAGCTCTTATTGCTTGCACTTATATATTTTTTTGTATTATTATTATGGCGGATGATAGTAGCTGCAGAAATAATTTGGTGAAATAAAAATAAATCAGCTTCACTCTGTACCCCGCACATAACAGCGTAGGCAGAGGGAACCCAAAGAGGAGAAATATTTGATATTTTCATTTACTCGCTCTGGTAACGAAGCAAAATACGGCGTTGAGTTCAGCGGAATTAGGAGATCGGAAGTGTCTTAACGTTAAGTGGGAACGGTGTCTCTTTCCCTCTACGTACCCTCTGCTATACGCGCTAAAAAATAAAATCCTACAAATTATCACATAGCACTGCTATACTAACACTAAGTTAGAATTAATCAGATGGCATAATTTCTTTCGGATCACGTTCCAGGTCAAGTCGTGAAAGACAGCGCGTATAATCTACGAAGAGGCTTGTTCTACTGATTTATTAATAGTGTTAACTTCAACTACTTTATATTGAGATACATTATTATATATTATTATTATATTAGCAATGATCTTTAAGTTAGGTGCTATATAAAGGATTTCGTGGAGCTACTTTCCATTTCACGATTTCCATATAAAGATACTTTTAATTATCAGATTAGGAAAATTTTATTAATGTTTAACATTGGCAAAACGGGGCGTTAAGTACTAAACGTAAAGCAAGTAGGACTAGTTTATCCTGTAATTAATTTAACACTTATCCTGAATTGTCATACTCGTCGTTTCTCATAAAGAAACGAATATTATTTTCATGAAATATATTGTTAAAAAAGAGCTTAAAAATAAGCTTTTGCACAACGTACATCATTTCCACGTAATACGGTATCATCGAAGACCCATTGTAATCGAACCTGTATTTACAATCGAATAAAATCTATTTGTAGCAATACCAAGACTAGATGTATTCGATAAATTGCGTAATAAATTGACTGCCGTACCATCGAACGTATGTACCGTTAACGACTTTCACAGTGTTATATATAAAAAGTGATGGAGAAAATTATAATTAACTTGTCTTTTTTCTTTTTAGTTTAAATGTTGGAGCTTTTGTAGTGTTTGGAACGTGTTTTAGTTAAATTGTCTATTTTGGTAGTTGTAGGTTCAAATTTTGGTTTTAAAAATAATTTGGAAAATGTTCTAAATAGTTTATTAGCTATCCATAAATATTTGTATTGAAGAAATTTACAGATAAATTCACTATTAAGCCCTATCTTTATATAGTTTATATTATAATCAGATTTTTTACACATCGATCGGANTCTCATAAAGAAACGAATATTTTTTTTAAGAAATTTATTGTTAAAAAAAAAGAGTACTTTTGCGTAACGTACATCATTTCCACGTAATACGGTATCATCGAAAACCCATTGTAATCGAACCTGTATTTACAATCGAATAAAATCTATTTGTAGCAATACCAAGACTAGATGTATTCGATAAATTGCGTAATAAATTGACTGCCGTACCATTGAACGTATGTACCGTTAACGACTTTCACAGTGTTATATATAAAAAGTGATGGAGAAAATTATAATTAACTTGTCTTTTTTCTTTTTAGTTTAAATGTTGGAGCTTTTGTAGTGCTTGGAACGTGTTTTAGTTAAATTGTCTATTCTGGTAGTTGTAGGTTCAAATTTTGGTTGTAACAGTAGTTTGGAAAATGATCTAAATAGTTTATTAACTGTCAATAAATATTTGTATTGAAGAAATTTACAGATAAATTCACTATAAAGCCATAAGCCATAAGGCTCTGTAGAGTTTATATTAAAATCATATTTTTTACACACCAATCGGATCTAGGATGATGGATCTATAAACATCATTGGTAGTGACCCTGACCGCTAAGTCTAAGTTCGTGAGTTCAGTGCCCAGTCAGAATCTCAAGTCTATCTCAAGATCTTGCTGCTTGCTAATTCCCAATTTTATCAATTTTATTTTATTAATATTATAATAAAATAAAATTGATAAAATTGGGCAGAAAGTGAGGAAGGAAGTGTCTAAACCTTAGGTTTCATCTGCCTAGATGCGCAATACAGCTTGAATCTAAAAAAAAGAAACAAAGCAAAGAAGAAAAAAAGATAACGATAAATTTCTTCATAATAAAAATAATATTCAGAATAAATGTCCAATAAAAACTAATATTCTCCCACTAACTATGACATATGCTACGCTGTTAGCACGTACGAGACATCATTACACCTAACAAGCACACTATCTAGTTTCATTGCAAGAGTGTTCGTGTGAAAGGATCATCGTTATTCAATATAAATTATTCTGCCAGAAGTTCAGAGAAATTCAGTAATAAGTATAAAATGAACAACTAGAACCCTTCATTTTGTTGCTTTCACCGAGTTAGGTTTTGCAGCTGAGTGTGGATCTTTTAGTTGAGTTCCCTTGGGTTTATAAATTATGTACTATTAATACTTCTGATTTGTGATATTGTCAACAAGTACTTTTAAAATATCTTTACGTCTATTAAAATGCTGAGCTTTCTTATATTTCTCCCTTTTAATCAATATGAGGGTCTTCAAAACCAGAGAGAATAGGTATCTGCTAGGCAGGCGTGCCACACCGTAGATCGCATCAACGCTCACCAGACTTGATGCGGTCAAACGCAAACCTATTCAATATATAAAAAAAAAAAATGTGTCAAATAGATAACTTTGTATTTAAAAAAATGTAATTTCAGAGTTAATTCGTAGGCCGCATCAGTTATTTTTATTTGTACAATTTTCTATATATTTATAATAAATCACTCTTAGCTCTTTCTTATTTGATAACTAAACAAATTAAATATGACTAGAGCCTACAATGATCTATACTTTAAAATATTATATTTTTGAATTAATAATAAACTAGCTTTATAGATTTTAAAAATAAAATGAATGTTGTTTTAAAATAGGTTATTTTTAAGCCACCTGCATTTCAAACTTAACGTCGAGAAAATAAACTCAGTTCTTTTGTTAAAACTTGTTTAAACGTTTTTTGAGGCACACTTACTAGATCCGACCTGAATTTTGTTCAAATATTACTTTTAATTTAAGCAATTCTTGTTTATATAAAAAACAAGTGTATTACCACAATGTTTCTTTAAAAACATTATATACAGAAAGAACTAAGTGATTAGTCACTCCATGCTTCACTTTCTTCTAATATATGTACATGGGTATATACTAAACTGATAACATTTAGGCTGTGGCGTTAAGTTACGGATATGGAGAATGGACTGATGGATCATGTCTCATATTTCATCAGTAATTCGTAAATTCATAATATACCTAGTTTCATAGAGTTTAGTGGTACGTTAGTAAGCAAAGCAAAGCAAATAAACATACTCTCGTATTTATTCTTTTACTTAGAACATTTGTTACGTTAACGTTTGAACGAAAATTAAGAAAACCCACTAATACAAGATTTCTTTTCGAGATATCACACTTAATACGCTAAAAACGTTACGGCTATAGTAAAGTAAATAAAAAATGTTTTGACAACTTTGTGACACAATTTGGTACTCTATTTAACTAGCGATGGTTGTTAATTCAAATTTTTAAGCTTTACGCTGAACCCCACATTTAAGAGGGTAGGCACAGGGAACCTAGTTTTCGGGACACACTGCGTTGAGAGACGGAATTCATTTTTTTTTAATCTCCTTACCCGATTACTTATATATTATGTACATAAGATAGCAAGAAATTATAAGCATCCTACTATTAAATTGATATTACTCTATAAAAACTGCTATAAAACTTATTACAGTTAATGAGTCTTAAATTTCTGTAATAACACTTTCTCTAACAACACAAAAAAGTCAGTCTAGACAGCTTACACTCAAATATAGAGGATAATATTAGCTATTATATTAATTAGGTACAGTTAGGTTAGCTATCGAGACTATCATAGAGTAGCACACTTTGACTGTAGGCGCGACGGTTGTGAGTTCGATTCCCACTCGGGGGAATGAACTATTTTCATTTTCTCGCTGTGCAAAAATCGTTTGTTTTGTATCGTTACTTTTTTTTTAATAGATTATTAAAAATTCTAGAGAACCGAAAAATCAAGCTTTTCCCCTTTTACTAAATCTGACAACTTAGATATGTATATAAAATAATTTATCTCCTTGTCGAAGCCACGATTCAAATGCCACAAGGCAACGACAGTCAAAGTTTCACCCGATATAGTCGATTAAGCATAAAACAAACGCGACGCGATTTAATTGTAAGCAAGTTAATTAGACGGACCGCTCTATAGAAAGCTGATGTACACCGTGGGAACCTGATTATGCGGATCAAAGCCTTGATTTGTATGGAAATGTGTATTAGTGATGGTTTTCATGTATGCTTCTATGTATGTGAAGAGTTTCTAAAATGACAGTATGTTACATGGGCTTTTTAGCAGTTTTTGATTTGAGGCGGTCATTGTGACAGCTGTGAGCTAGTTTCTTAACCGGGGAATGATTTCTTTTCATTTACTCACTTTCTTCGTGAAAATTAGGCGGAAGGGAGGAAATGAACTCACTAGGTTCCCTCTGTCTACCAATTTTTAGTCTAACATCTAACAAAGACATAATATAATTTACTTTCATAATATTAACGCTACATTATATTTACCGCATTATTTTATTTTTTTGTGTCTATAATTTACTCATTTTATCTATTTATTTTATTTGTTTTAGCAATTCCAAACAAAATATCTACACTGACATTTCAAACAGCACTAACCCTCAATCACGTTATATAAGATTTATAACTCTAATGATTGTTTCCATTCTACATTGCTATTACGTTCGCGTCTCTTGGCATTTCGGAAGTTCACGGACTTGATCTAAATTCACGTCGCGGACATATTTATAAGTTTCACTGAACAAGGATCTTCTTTGGTTACAATGACTCATATAACACTGTATTGTAAGTTCCCACATAGTTTATATAACAAAAAATGTGTTTTTTTCAATATATTAGTGGTAAAATGTTACTCTAAAAGTTATTAAATAATATTCAAATATTAGTTACTTATGTGATGAGATACGTAAGATCAACAAATATGAATTTGAATAATGGTGTGATTTTCATTTTTCTCTGGTAGAAAAAAATGGCGTTAGTCTCTCTCAAATATCATATAATTCTAATCACTTACTGAGGCAGAAAGCGAAGTATCTCACACACTAGGGTTCCCCTCCCTGGCTTGACGAAAAAAACTTCCTACGGTATATAAATTGACCGCCATATAAAACATACAGCCTATGTAAACATATGCATCATCAATTTACATATACACATATAATAACAACGAAAATCTATATCAATTGAAATAAAAAAATAACAACAAATAAGCAATATTTCATATTAATATTAAATCGAAATCGCTTTAAAAAACCGACAAACCAATGTTAAATTATAGGGCATATAATTCATGAGGCATTCAATACCCAATATGGTTATCGCTAAGGAACGCTGACTCCGTGGCCAAAAAACCTTACAAAGCTCGTCTGTTTGTTCGTAAAAAATATGTTATTCGAGCTTTAGGAACAAGTTTTAGGATGAAGTTATGTAAACAGTTTATTTTTAAATGTATATTTATCCGCGTTTTGTGTTTTTTAGGTAGTCACAGACTAAATTCACTCTAGTTTAGGAGATTCATTCCAATGTAGAATTGTGAAATTAAATGCACTTATTAAAATATAGAGGTAAACTAGTGTGAATACACTCTCTTCAAAATCTTCTGTCCAATTTTTGAGAAAACTAAACTAAACTTATCAAATAAAAAATAGCTTAATTTGATCATGTTGTATTAAAAAACGTAATAAAAACCTAAGTGCTTTGATTAACATACAGAAAAAATATACGACTCCATATTAGTATAATTACAGTGTGAATTAATAAAATGACGATAACTATTTTACTTCGATGAATATTCAAAGTCAGTCCTGTAGCGTTTAACCATAACTATATATTAATTATTATATATATAAAGTTATTTCTATACACTTATCTATAGGATATCATGACAATTGTGGGTTCAAATCCAAACGGCCTGACATTTTTTATTTTTGTGTTTTTAAACAAGTCAAGGTTTTGTTTAGATGAACACGCTCTACAAGTGGAAACGCAATGTCAGTTAGACTTTGATGGAAAAAGTAAAAATTAAATTAAATCAGCTTCACGCTGTATCCCGCACACACGGCCGTAGAGTAGGCAGGGAAGGAACATAGTGTTAAGACACTCCGTTCCCTACATTCCGATTATTTTAAGGCATTGGATGTTGAGAGGCGGGACTCAACGCCGCGATTTTACTTTGGTGTAAATATTAAAAAATAATAATTAATTCCTTCAAGTAGCGATCGAACCCACAGCCGTCGCTTTACAGTTACACCCTTGTGCCCCTACGCCACATGACGGCCTCATAAAGTAAAAAATATAAGGAAATATGAATTTCGATTATGAATATTAAGAGGAAACCACATTCACCTAGTAACGTGTTGCTATCAATATTAATGATATCATAACAATGATATTACGTAATACCTTCCCGGTGATATAATTATTTGATTGATACGCCCGTCGCTCGACTCGACTTTAATTAATAATGATTGTACGAGATACAAAGTCTCTACGCAAGGCTTTAATTTTAGTTTGTATTGAGGCCAGTCGTGGCATAGGGGCACAGGTGTGTGCCTGTAAACGCGACCGGATGTGGGTTCGATCCCAAGTCGAAGAAATACAATATTTATGAAAGTTATATTTTTATTTCTTCGCTCTGGTGTCAAGACCCAGTGCAGCGTTGACTCACTCAACGCACTCAACTCTATTTACAACTCATTTAAAAAAAGTTTAGATGGCGAAGCTAAAAAAAAGGGAAATAGGAAGGCAGTATCTTAACCCTCTACGTTGGTTNTTCTGTCTCCATGGCTACGTCCTAGTGACGTCTATGCAAAATTTGAGACTCCTAGCATTTGTAGTAACGAAGTTTCATACAAACTTTCGACCCCAAAAACAACCCCTTAGAAGTCGAATATTGCAAATTCCCGTCTTAGCGAACACCTACGTCCTATAAGTAACTCCTATGCAAAATTTGAGATTCCTAGCACTTGTAGTTTCTGAGATTTCGTGATGAGTGAGTGACTTTTCGATTTTATATATATAGATTATGTATATACAAAATGATTTCTATACAATCAATTATCTATAGGATATCATGGCAATTGTGGGTTCAAATCCAAATGGCCTGACATTTTTTATTTCTGTGTATTTAAACAAGTTAAGGTTTTGTTTAGCTGAACACGCTCTACACGTGGAAACTTTGATGGAAAAAGTAAAAATTAAATTAAATGGGTGATTTATTTATGGTGTTTTTCACGCTGTATCCCGCACACACGGAGACAGGAGTAGAGTAGGCAGGGAAGGAACATAGTGTTAAGACACTCCGCTCCCTACTTTCCGAATTATTTAAGGCATTGGTTGTTGAGAGGCAGAACTCAACGCCTTGGTAAAAATATTAAAGAATAATAATTAATTCCCTCGAATGGGGAATCGAACCCACACAGTCATATCCTTTTGGCCTTGCGCCACGGCGGCCTCATAAAGTAAAAAATATAAGGAAATATGAATTTCGATTATGAATATTAAGAGGAAACCACATTCACCTAGCAACGTGTTGCTATCAATATTAATGATATCATAACAATGATATTACGTAATACCTTCCCGGTGATATAATTATTTGATTGATACGCCCGTCGCCCGTCGCTCGACTCGACTTTAATAAATAATGATTGTACGAGATACAAAGTCTATACGCAAGGCTTTAATTTTAGTTTGTATTGAGGCCAGTCGTGGTACAGGGGCACAGGTGTGTGCCTGTAAACGCGACCGGATGTGGGTTCGATCCCACGTCGAAGAAATACAATATTTATGAAAGTTATATTTTCATTTCTTCGCTCTGGTGTCAAGACTGAGTGCAGCGTTGACTCACTCAACGCACTCAAAAGTTTAGATGGCGAAGCTAAAAAAAAGGGAAATAGGAAGCAGTATCTTAACCCTCTACGTTGGTTCCCTCTACGTTCAAACTAGGTTCTGCTATATGCGGAAAAAGGCGAAATGCAGGTGAAGAAAAAGGGAAATAGGCTATATATCTGTTGGCTTAATCAATAATCATATTATATATTTATGCATAGATTTTTGATTCCACATATCTATTTCTTATTAAACATGCATATAGATTACCAAATATTCAACTAACCTTGACACTGATACATAAAATTATGTATATTTTTTTAGAAATACTATATATATGAAAATGTTTAACATAGTAGGTCAAAAGTAGCGCAGGGGCAGGGGATACAAGAGTGAAGCTGAAAAAAATATATACGTACTTACATTTGAAAACATCGAATCTAAAACGATAAGAAGTCAACGACCTCCTGATACTTGGACGAGTTCCATGCTTTCTTGATAATAATTAGGTGTCTATTCTTAATTCGATATTTATTTATTTTTATATACTCAGCGGATTGGATAAAAAAACTGTCACGTCGGAACGGAAACACTCTTTTTAACGTGCCAATCGCCTATCTTGTAACAAGTGTTATTCCACACTTAGGATAGAAAAATACTTTTTAGAAAATATAAAAATTTGAACGTAGCGGGATTTGAACCTGCGCCTCTTGTACGATCCAAAACCATACAACCTGAACTTCGTGAGTTCCATACAACGTGACCTTAGCAAAGTAATTAATGAGCAAATGTGACGTTCGGAATACCAAAGAACAGAAGAAATCTCATCATATTAGATGGCAATTAGTAAAAGTACTAAAATTAATATAAACAAAACATATTAACAGATAATAGAAGAAACTAAATCGAATATGGAAATTGTAATTATTCTCAGCCCTAACAGTTTCATAGTGTTGTCGGAAGCAATTACAAGGACAGTGTATCTTACATCGACACGATCGCTGTTAGAGTTCTGACAGTTCTAAATGACTATATACTATATGAGTTATCCAGAGCCTAGCTACCTATATATTATTAGTTCAAATCATTTTATTAGCGGCGTTTAGTTCCGCCATTCAACACTCAGTGCTTCAAGAATTCGGGGGAAAATGGAGAACGAATGTGTCTAAATGGGGACCAGTGTGTCTTAACGCTAAGTTCCCAGGTTCCCTCCGCCTTCTGAGCTATGTGCGAAATACAGTGTGAAGCTAGTAGAAAATAGATTGATAACACTATACCGTTCTTAACCTAAATTTATAATTACATTAAAGTTAAATTTAAATATTTTTAAGTTCATTTGGAAAGAGTCATCAATATAAGTCAAATAAATTTATCATTTTTTTTCTGCGCGATTCAAATCGATTCTTATAACCCAACAATGTCTAATCTAACAATCTGTTACAGTCAGCTTGTCTGCCTCTAGCATTCTGGAGCAATTTTGTTTATAAACTTATGTGCATTTAATTTGGTAGTTTTAGTTTCTCCATATATGACGTGGAGAAAATCCAGTATTAAGATACTATAAGGAAGAATTCACACTATAGTGCAATTCACGGCAACTCATACTATCTATACTATTCCTCAGTAAACCACTGCCAATCCCCACTACCCACCAAATTCCTGAGACATTGCGTGTTGAGTGGCGGAACTGAACGCCGCAAGAATATTTCTCTAACGTGCCGCACTATAGTATGCATCCTCCCTAAATATTATATATCATCAAATCTTAAGGTACCGAAGTACAGTTAGCATTTGTAAAATGATTAACGCTGTTCCATTTGATCGCCTCAGTGATTGGAGTCCGCGTGAAAGTTACAAGCTTTAAAGCACTTTGTACTCTACGTGTTGATAATGAAACACTTCCGCTTTTGTTAATGTCGGTACTTTTTATGAACCGTAATTTAATATGAGTTTTTTGACACCTTTTGTTATAATTTATGGTTATTTAGTTAAGGTAATTAAGAATATGTTTTGGTTGGTCTCATATTTTAAAGATTGACAGATTTTATACTGTTATTATAAGTATTTTAGCTTTTTCTATGTATTCTATAGATTAACTTAAGGAAAATGCTGCCTCCAGTTTATTGAATTAGGCTAAAGGATTATTTAAATATCTAATCCGTTAGGTTTAAATATATAACCATCGATAAGGCAGACAAATGTCTGTATCTGTCAAATTTAATAATTATAAAGTTCAACTCTGAACCATTTACTTAAATGCTAAATTTGTAAACTAATTAAAATGTTTTTTGTTACAGGTAAGCAAGGACAGGCACCGTAACCTGATGAAATCGTAATCACTTTCAATTATTTAAACTTTGTTAATTTGAAACAAAATCAATCTAAATGGTAAGCACAAAAAAATTATAAACGCAGTAGTGTTTACCTTAGTAGATAGTGTTTTTTTCCCAGTACTCGAGGAAAAAAATACTATCAACTAAAGGAAATTGATAAAACAATCTCGAATGAAAACAATCCATTCACCACGTAACACACGTTTTAATTATAATTTGAAATAGGCAACGAATTTTTGCGAAACTCAAGAGAGAAGAGAAGCCGCGAGCAGGTCGATAGTGTACAATATTTCAAGGGAGAGATCGAACCCACGACCATCGCGCTAACATCCAAACACTTCGCAACTGCATCTTGTAAATGTCAAACCAAATCAAAGATAAATACTATTAAAGATTTTGTAACCATATTTGTAGACAGAACGGCGTAACACAAGTTTTCATTGATACAGCCGCGTGGGCGGACCGCATTGACTACTTCATTCATGAATTGGGAAACTTGCCCACGCGGCTAACGGTCTTAGTTTTAGGTTTTAGTGTCCGGTTAATTAATTATGTAGTGTTTCGTCACTTTCAATTCAATTTACAATATTGGAAGGGCTACTGGGCAAAAAAATAAAAACATACAAACATACAAAGGTGAACATGGTAACGTCATCAAGATATAAAACTATATATCTTGTTGAGGTTATTATCTGAAAACTATAAATTTGTGGTTTAGTTCGGTTGGCCACTACTTTGAGTAATGAAAGAGCTCTCTCTGGCTAAGCTCAGCTTGAAATTTCAGAAAAAGCTCGTGACCTCCAATTTGTGTACATAACCCTCGGTGAACGAAACACTCTGTTTCCTACTTTCCGCAAATTATGAACGTCTTGTGCGTTAAATGGCAGAACTCTACGCCAGGTTTTTGCTTTAGTAGAGCGAAGAAATGAAAATATTAATAAATGATAATTTATCACAGTCACACCCTTGTGCTCCTGCACCAGGACGGCCTCGACAAAAATAAAGATTTTCTTTATTTCACGTTGTCAATGAAAATCTCTTAGGCATAGAAACATTTCTATTAGTGATGACCGGTGCCCATTGTCTCGCTAGTGCTGTACGTTCAGGCAAATGGCCTATTGTTTGCCGATATTCGATATCTAAGTCCCATTTTATGGTATACAACTATACAATATGTAATATTTTTGAGTCGAACTCAACTTACTATAAATGATAACGACAAGGTGAATGTTTATATATTTATTTTTAAATATACTGAATTTGAAAATTTATTTTACAAAGAAAAGATTGGTTAAGTGCGAGTCAGATTAGCGCACCGAGGCATCCGTACCAAATTTCGAATTGTACCTCAACAAAGTAAATAAACTAACTAATAAATAAACTAAAATGCAGAGCATGCAGAGACTATCTTGTCATCAGGTTCCGTCTATCATTAAAAAAGGCTCCCTTTTAAAGATAAGGAAGAAAAAGGAGATATCTTAGAATTTTTTAAAGCAAAAAAATATTATTATAATATAAATATAAACAGATCCGTCAATTAAAACAGTTTGAAATCTCAGCAATTTGCCACTGATTGACAGTCTCGTAGGTATTCCGGTAGCTTATCCCGGTAGCTTTAATGTCACGAAGATGCCTACATTCTAGATTCTACATTCTAGACTGGATGAATAATGTCTTTATAAATGTCGTGGGATAAACCTGTGCACCTTATAAATATTATTAGATTTTTGTATAATAAATCATGTTATTATTGAGGATGTCATGGCGCAGCGGTACAGCGTTTGATTGTAAACGTAGCGGTTATGGGTTCGATTTCCACCGCTGGAATGAATATTTTTATTTACAAAACAAAATACGGTGTTGTAAATGCGGTAACGGATTGCACGTGTAGGAACTAAGATTTCTCTGCTTACCCTACTATGCGCAGGATACAGAGTGAAGCTAAAAAAATTGAAGATGAAATCAAATAAATGAATTCTAAATGATTGTAAAGCTTTGTGTTACTTAGAAACATTGAAGTTTAATAGTTAATATTACTTAGAATCAATTAATTCCAAAAATGTATAAAAAAAACTTTATTTAAAAAAACTAAACTTTCTAAAGTTAAAACTATATTCTTAGTCTTGAGAACTTAATTTGATAGGTGACTAACCAAAGCAAGGACTCAGAGTCCGATCTAAACAGTATCTTTTACGTTAATTGCCCTCACGATTCAGTCAAACGACGCACGACCCATGTGTTTTTTGCTAAAACAAGCCCTCTTCTGCCATCGTGGAGCATGACTGTTGAGTAATGGGGAGAGGTTGTGTAAATGACTAGATATGTACCTACTATTGAATAGTATAGAAGTTATTTAGAAATTTTACTAGTTTGTTTGTAATTTGTGGTATTTTCTTTAAAATAAAAAAAAAATCCATCTTCTGTGTTTGTTCTATTAATTATTAAGTTTGCAAGGCCTAGCTAAAAATATTTGTCTAGTATCGTCACTTAGTAAATATGTACTTTTGTGTAATCTACTACGCCATGTTATATTTAGAATACTTTAACCTTAATAAGCTTTGAACCTATAGTCATAATTAAATTTCCTTTGACTTAAATTAAACCTTCTATAGTAATAATTTTTTTATCCCCTTAGCACTAATTATTAAAAAACACAGGCCCTAAAGCCATTACGCAATCTTGATACAATTAAGCATGAGGTATAAGGATATTTACGAAATACCTCATTTGAATGTCAATCTGTTCACTAATTACACGTTGCCAATATAAATGGATTACTGTCACCATTTTAAATGGCAAATGTAAAAAAATATTGATAAGGCGTAATGGTAAGCTGCATTTGATGTTTTTTTTAGCGTTACGCTTTTCCCGCACGTAGCAGGAAAGGAAAAGGGACGTAAATGACGTAGAACACTTCGTTCCCCATTTTCCTCTGGATTAGATTCTAGAGGCATTGTAGGCTGAGTAGCAGAACTCAACGACGCGCTTGGTGTCGACATCAAAGCGAAGAAAATGGAAATATTAAATATTTCATTTTCTCAACTGGAAATGGAATCAACAACATGTAGCGTCTACAGTAACACTTTGTGCACAACTGGCCTCAATATTTTTTATAGGCATAATTTTTGTTTACCAATACTCTAAATGAATGGCAATAAATCACTTAAAGTAATAATTAATAATGTTGCTTGTAAATGATTGACGTGTTCAAAATATATTAAGTGAAACCGAATTGAGGGCAATAGGGCTAATTTAATTACTTTATATAATGGCTATATACCTACATATTGATATACGTAAAAGAAAAAAAATCAATATAAGATCATGTTATATTAAAATATAACTTTCTTTCTTTAAAAAAATCCTTGAATATGACATACACACACATAAACACTGCTTAAAAATTACCGGCGTTGAGTTCTGAAGCTCAACATACAATGCCCTCAAAAATCGGTGGCGGAAAGTAGAAAACAGGTTCCCAGGTTCCTTATACCCACCCTGCTATGTGCGTTATACAGTATAAAGCTAAAAAAAATGTTTATTATTAGCACACGCTAAATGAAAGGAAACGTTTTTATTAAATTTCCCCGTCATTTTCTGTCGCTAAAATAGTTTCCCAAATGCATAACCAAGTTGTCTGATGCCAGTAGTACTAATACTACTCAGTTGGTATATAATAGAAGGCGTATGGAAATAAAATAATTATTTATTTGGCTTCGTGCTTATCAAGAGTATTCTCCGCTTTTGATCGATTTGAGGACATTGAGTGTTAATTGGCGAAACTCAACGCCGGGCTCTGTCTGGCTAGAACGGGAAAATGAAAATAATTCATTCTCCCAAGTTTGGATTGAACGCACAACTATCGCGTTTAGACTGACATACTGCCTTAAACAAGTGCCAATATATTTAAAGATGCAAGTGAAAGAACTTTTACGATGACATTTATAGATGGAATTTCCATCTTCTGAATCTTTTAAAATGCACTAAAGTGAAATTATATTGTTCATATATTAGTAAATGGTAATATAAGAGTTTCCATGTTTAAAATTTCGAATAAATCGTTTTTACTTGTTTTATTGAAAGTTATTCATATTTTTTGTTATTAACATTGCTGTTTTTTTACTTTTAATTCCTTTCTCTGGTAACAATTAGAATGGAATACCCTAAAGATCGTTCAACCATCGCTTTAATATCAAATTTAGACATATTAGGAATGCTCCACCAAAGTTTCCAAGGACTACTAATATTATAACGTTAATTTCCGCTAAAGCAACTTAATAGTTAGCTTCCTTCCTGCGCGAACATATGTTCACAAGTGGCACTTGAAACAGCTAATTTAAAAAAAATACATGCGACCACACATATTATAGTCAGAAACAGTGAATTCTGTCAATTCATTAAAAGTAGTTTTTTTATATTGAAGAATATTCTACTATGGGGGTATATTTTCGTACCAGGTGTTTAGTAAAGAAATGTTGCAAGAGGCATTGAAGATAAATATATGAATAAAACAACGATAACACCTAAATGAATTGAGTGCTTGTTTTCTATCGTTTATCAATAAAATCTACTCTAAATCGAAAAAGGTTTCTTCTCAATCTGCTAGAACTTGTGAAAATATTCATCCTGTATTTACAAATACAGAATTCCCTGATCATAAAGATATTGAGCTTTCTGGTTGAGTTAATGCCGTGTTAAGTACTACCAGATCGAGGAGATATATTATAGATTTTTTTTAGCTTTTTAGTTTGCATATAGCCGAATAGGCAAAGGAAATCAGGAAACCTAAATTGAAGATACTTCCGTATTATAGCTATAATTTTCCCAAAACAGGACCCACACCCAAGACCAACAGGTTCAGTCAGACGCCAAATGTACTATAATGAAGACAAGTAAGAAATTAGGTTATTCCAACCACTCCAGAACAATTACACAGATGTCTCTCATACAAGCTATTGTGTAAGTTCAACGGCCGGCAAGGCAGTGCCTGACATGGTAACCGTGGAGTGTTTGCACAGATGTAACCGTTTTTTCCTTACTTGCCATTTTAGTAAACGGCTTTTATGAGTATATAGAAATATTTGTTTTAAAACAGGTTGTAAATGTCTGATGTGGACTAAATAGTGGGAACGTGTTGCTCTAAGAGTTGATTACAGTATTTAGAGTAAGTGTTCTTGTTTGTGGAGACCGTCGTACTGAGACAGGAGAAACCATTATCTTTAAGACACTAAATTCCTCACGCATCGCTCAATTTTTAAGACTTGGCAAGTGCCGGAACTAAACGCCACACTTCGTCTTGGTACCAAAGCTAGATGCTATGGTGTGCCACTGTACCACGACGATTTCTTATTATAACTTTTTTAGAAAACTTAATCTCATAAATATTAACCCAAATATGTATATATCTGAAATATTTGTTCACTTGACCCTTAAAGTCCAATGCAAATACGCATATAAATCTAAGCGACGGCGACGCGGCGTCCATTGCTAACATTGAATACAGAACAAAGGCACAGGTTGCATTGTTGTTCACTCGCTAAGTGGAATTTCTATGCGTTTTCGAAGTAATAATAAGAAAGTGTTAGAGACATTTCTTCCACTAATAAATAAACTATTGGGCGATATGGCGCAGTGGCACATATGACTATAAACGTAATGAACAGGTTCGAACTTAAAATAGATTCGATTCCTATTCGTGGGACTGTATCAATTACTATATTTAAATTATTTTGTATTTTCTCATCCATCTTTGTGGAAATTGGAGAGTAGAGTGTCTTAACAACAGCTTTTCACTGCCTACTCTACGATACGTGAAACATCAAATACATGTTTAACTGATCATGCTGTATCCAAATTAAATTAGCAAAAAAATTATAAATTTTAATTAATCACGCTCTCGGTAGAAATGCGAAGCAAAAAATTTTTTTTCAATTGAACAACTTACAAAGGGTTACACAATTGACCGATTCATATCTTATCTTTTGTAGATTCTTTTCCTTAAGAGGCTAATGAGGAAGGAGAACTTATAGTATTTTAAAATTTACACTAAAAAACCAAACCAAATAAAGGTTGTTCGTTGGTTTGATTTAATTTAATTACTTATCAAAATTATATCATTCACATATCTTGCATTTCACAGGGTAGCCTTTTCTACCTTTTCTGGTCTACAGAGGCGATGTAGGTTATTTTATACTAGCGGCCCGCTCGCGGTTACACCCGCGTGAACTATGTTATTATTAATTTCTGTCTCCATGACTACGTCCTAGTGACGTCTATGCAAAATTTGAGACTCGTAGCATTTGTAGTAACGAAGTTTCATACAAACTTTCGACCCCAAAAACAACCCCTTAGAAGTCGAATATTGCAAATTCCCGTCTTAGCGAGCACCTACGTCCTATAAGTAACTCCTATGCAAAATTTGAGATTCCTAGCACTTGTAGTTTCTAAGATTCCGTGATGAGTGAGTGACCTTTCGATTTTATATATATAGATTACGTTTGATTAAAATACTTTTTATTAGCTTCATTTATATTTCTTTAAGTCTCGTAAGCCAATTGTAATGGCTTCGAAGTGACAATACAATATTTTAATTAGTATTTTGCATAAAATATACAACTCGCACATGCCCGGTTATTTTTGCCATAAATATCACCAATTAAGTGACCTTGGTCCATACAGGATGTACAGTACAATACACGTCGGATGTTCGCGGTCAGTCATTTTGCAACAATTGTTTTGACAAAATTATCTCGCCACTCTATAGAAATTCACAAACGCTGACTGACGCTTGCAATTCACTGGACCAGCGTGATTATTATCAAAATTGCAACAGGATGTTTCTTTTGAATGCCTTACTTACATACATAGGTATATGTACAGCTATGGCTTGAACAGGAAATTTGTAACACGTTTAGTATTATTTGAACGCGTTCATAGCAAAATGGGAACCTTTTTTCTGTTCACGATAGATATGTGTTCAGGTAATCTAGGAGAATGTGTAAATAGTAATTATTTATTTTTTATAATTTTACATTTTAACCATCATGCAGCAGGTTAAACTTCGCCTCGCTTTTATCGAAATTGTAAATATTATATATTATAGTAACGGAGCTCATCACGTCTTGTCGCATGGAAATGATAATAATTCAATCCCCAATCTTTAAAATTCGACGCTGTCCAGATGCGCCACGATGGGCTCAACTTTTATTTTAATAATTGATTTCTTATTCTTATTGTTTTCATTTTCATTGTAAAATAAATATAGGTTTCGAATCTGCTCCATCAAATCAAATAAATCAAATAAATAGAAAGTAAAGGATAAATAAGGACATAGTTTGTAGAAAGATAAATTTATATTAATTATTTAAAGTAAATTAATTAGGTATACCAAAAAAGATCCAACACGTTAAGTGTTCTCAAGATCAACAATATCATGACCACGATTTAATTTAATTCAAGTATTATGATAACTATCAAAGTATGCATTCTTATCTGAGCGACAAAAGTAAGTATAAAGAGTGAAGCATATTTCTAGGAAAGAATTTTTATATCACTTGATGATGACATCTGTGATAAGAGCCACTGTGGGATTACGAAAGTAAAAAGTACCTTTAGTTTTTTAGTTAGTCTTTTAAATTATTATAGTTCAAAATTAAGAAATAAAGTAATCATTTTAATTTTGTAAATTTCTTCCGTTTTTAAAGGGCTTTTCAAGGCAGTAAAGCGAGTCGTGTCCAGGCAACTTAAAAATCCTTTTAAAAACGAAATAAATTTAAATACCAGATTTTATCATGAAATTTGAATTAGGTGAAAATACAATAATATGGTATCTCCGAGCTGGTCTGATAATGGATCCTGGACCTGAATAGTGAAGAGGTTATTTGTAAACCACTCGAGTTAAGCTAATATAACTTATAATTCCGAGCACCACATTCTACAACACTTGTGACAATAGTATAGAAACTTCTTCTTCTTCCTGGCATTAATCTCGGCTATTACCAGGGCCTGCCTTATATATAATCTATCCTGGTATAAAAACTATTTTGTACTATTTAAAAAAATGTATATATGCCTTGTTTCCTAGTTTACATAACAAATGAATTGTTAGGTTTTTTTATTTAATATTAAAACAACAAATTATATACACTAGATATTAGTCTTTCTTTTTAAATTTTTCCGTATTTTCGATTAAATACGTATAGAGCATTTACTATTAAGACTTCCCTGCAATGTTTTTTTATGGCTTTATGAATATAGTAATAAAACCAGTAGTTAAATTATCAGAACAATCTAACCGCTGCCGGCATTCTAGATGAACTGTGATACTCTCAACGCGTATAAACTATTTTTGAATTTATCTCGGCGTATCTATTGTGAAATTTACGCATTAACCTTAAAACCTTTTTATATTTTATGCCTATTTAGAGATTTTTTTAAATGTTTAAAACGTTATTGTAAGAAAGGATATTAAATTTTGTAAACAAATAATAAAAAGTTACATATTTTAAAATGTTAAATCCTAATGTAAGACAAATCACAGAAAGTAAAAGAGTTTTGTAACTATACTTATCTGTTTTACATCACATTAGTATCGCTAAGCTACAACCAGAAAACTGCACGTCGCCTCTGAACAATGTACGTATTAAAAGATAATGTTAAACAATGAAGCAATTACATATAAATTATAATGAAATACTTACTTTTGACTTATGTATTGAAATTTTGTGCGAACGTGCCGGATTTGAACCCGTGCCCTCAAAACACTTCCATTTATTGAAAATATTTAAGCTATATGCATATATCACAAAATTTCTATAAGTTTCTAAAAATTTAGCTTAAACTCATTGTCAATGGCAACTTTGTTTGAGTTGACTAAGGACATAAAATTTACCTGACATTTCCGTTCCCATAAAGATTTCAAGAAATCCTTTCTTAGTACTTCCCTACACTCTCTAACCTAACTATATACTTATTTTTAACTTGCTGAACCCAGTAGTAGTATCGTGTCAATCACCCAAAGTTTTGCACATATAATATGTAAACATATAATTCATAACCTCAATTTTGAGTCTATTAGACTAGGTATACTATTTTCATCCAAATGGATGATCTATCCATCCACTCCTCCTCCATATATTTAATCGCGTTACAACGTATGTGATATTAACAGTATAATGCTGGCAGATCTAAGATAATTTAGACCAAGACACAACGCCGAAGGCAAAAATGGATTTATTTTCAACGCAAATGAACGTTGCACAATAGATTCGATATGCAGAAATGGTGCTTTCTCAAACGATCTGAAAAGCCGTGATGTTTCCCTCGGGCCAAACAAATTATCTTGTAATCAACCATCTGTCCGTACATTGCTTAGGTCTATATACATTATACTATATCAAAATTACTATAACATTCATCCTTAAATATTCTGATATTTTAGAATACTGAAAAATCTAAAATAGTGAAAAATGAGAAAAATCACTACTGACTTCTATTTACCTTTTTTCGGTAATTTTAATTAGAAACATGTTAAACAATTGTTTATTTAGAATGTAAATTCCCGAATACGAATCGAATCTACAATCATCTAGTGTGAAAGAACCATTCAAAATAAATAATTCAAGTCAATAAATTTGAAGAAATCCTTTAATTCCGACTACATATATTTAAGAAAACACAGCACTAAGTACATCTTTGGTACCAACATACATAAAAATAAAATAGTAATTACATTCTGATACCAACATAATATATCTTGTCGATAGCGTTTTATATTACACTGATTAATTAAATGATACCTGACTTATAATACTTTATAATGTTTTTAACTCATTTTTATATCAACAGTTTTAATTTTTTACGCTTTTAATAACTAATAAAAGAGCGTATGGATCGTGTCAGTGAAAAATGTATGCGATTTTAAAAAGTTCCTTTTGCGAGAGTGAGTAATTTTGTGTTAAATTGCTTAATTAATTAACGGTTTGGTTAAATTTTTGAGTGTAAAGTGAAATTTGGTTCTGGTACATTCTTTGTGAAGTATATAGATGACATTTTTTGATAATGAAATTATGTTTTTAGGGAACAATTGAGAAAGGAAAATACTAATGAAGAAAACTACCTTAAACTTGTAGGAAATCAGAAAATAAAGAAAATAGTATTAATCTCATACAAATGCAAGAAATATTTTGATTCTAATACTTACATTATTTTTGATAAATATAAAAGGGAATCCTACAAAGGAATAAGTAATATGTGACATAATGAAAAAAAAAACACGAATCCATAATTTATTATCAAACTTTTATTTGTATAGAATTTGGATCCACAATCATTTTGTATGTAGTGAAATGTCCAACTGTACGACTTTAAATATAGGGGTTAAACTCTTCCATTACTGAGTGACTGACAGACAACGCACAGACTAAACTACCAGTAATTTAGTCCAGACTTCGAGATCGAACTTGAGATGCCATTTTCATTCATAATTTAAAACATTAAATACAACAAAACATTTTAAGATCGATCTCAGAGCTTAGAATAGTTTATATATAATAGAGGAACAAGAAAGTTGAAATTTAGAAGAATTTATAAAAGTGAGAAAATAACGAGACGACGAGAACAAATTTTACTTTTCAAATTCCACGAGGGCAAAGCAGTGAGGTACGATTAGTACAATATATACAAGCTTCATATACTAACTTTACTATACTGTTATATTCGCCTCGTTAAAAATACAAATGAACGTGGCATGTTCAAATAAATTGAAGATAAATGATACATGTTTTACAAGAGTAATCGATTAGAATGAGCTTTGTGTATTAATTTAAATCTGTTCAGTGTCGATAGCACTTAAGTCTTGTCTTTGATGAAATGGATACAAATAAATATATCTTAATGTGAAAGGATTATTATGGTACATACTAAACTGGCAATACACGCGACTTTACTCACAAAAATATAATTAATGTTAAAATTGGATATTTAGATAACGTTATTCTAAGGAAAAAATTAAAGTATTGAAGAAAATAAGAGAATTCTTCATGTTTAATTAATTGTAATTAATCTAATTAAGATTACATTTAATGTAATGTATAATACAACAATTTGAATTAAAATTTAAGAGTCACTTCGAGGCTGTTTTTTACTAAATAAAGAAACTTAAATACCATATAACAAATTAGTGTCAAACAATATCGATAAAAATTATGATAGGAATGTCTTAAGTTTCATGCTTAAAAAATAAGGTAAAAGAGGAAAATGTCGAAATACCCAGAACTCTGTTTATATTGATATCTTATCAAACGAGGCCACGAGTGCCCGCGCTCTTATCTAGGATAATATCGATACCAAGAGTTAACGGTCTGTTTCGTTACACAATATAAGGTAGGTAAATTTGATAGGTACCTGTCATTATTGTGAGAAAATGGTTATTTTAAAGTAATTTGCTTTATCACGTCCACATTGTAATTGATCAGTGTAATATTATGGCAATTAGTTAGTTAATTTTAGTTAAATATGAAAATTTAAGTATCGTCATATTTTTAAACTCGATTTGTTCAGAAGTCTATTGCACTGGGCGTAGGAATATGGGGGGAGGAGGTTTGGTCTAGTCGTGTCGGTCCTTGCCCATCCCAAAATAGTCTTGTGTCCGTCTTATTAGAAAGATTAAACCGAAAATCCAAACTGCCATTATGAATCAATATCCGTATCTCAATAGAAATTTTACTTACTGCAATAAATATTCTAACATCCTAAGCCTATACACAGACTCGAACATACATAGGTACCTCCTATATACAAGTATCTTGAAAGCAAAACACATAAAAAACATAATAGTCTACCTACCACGTAACATAGCCATAAATCCAGTTAAAGTTTTGAAATTGTCATAAAAAAATAATAGCACTATTCACCTCAGTTTATACCTCATGTTATTGTTGGTAATGATAAGGCTTATCGGTTTTTTATCGTTATCAATTGGCGGTCAAACGTCTGGGTGGCGCCAGGAGACTCAGTGGTCTATTGATGAAAAGAAATAAAAAATATATGGAAAAAGGTAAATTTTATTGTTATATTTATTACATGTATTCACGACGTATCCCTAGGGGAAGGGAACCTGGTGTTAAGACACTACGTTCCTGAATTTCCGCCGAATCTTTCGAGGCATCGTAAGTGGAACTTAACGCAGGGCTTTTGCCTTGGTGCCAGCGCGAAGATATGAAAATATTACTAAATAATTATTCATTTTCCCGAATGGGGATTGAATCCACAACCGTCGCGGTACAGTCCCACCTTATGCACCGGCAGCACGACGGCCTTGAATATATACAGTCCTAATCTATATATATAAAATCGAAAGGTCACTCACTCATCACGAAACCTCAGAAACTACATGTGCTAGGAATTTCAAATTTTGCAAAGGAGTTATTTATAGGACGTAGGTGCTCGCTACGACGCGAATTTGCAATATTCGACTTCTAAGGGGTTGTTTTCGGGGTCGAAAGTTTGTATGAAACTTCGTTACTACAAATGCTAGGAGTCTCAAATTTTGCATGGACGTCACTTATAGGACGTAGGTACTCATTAAGACAGAAATTAATAATTACGTAGTTCACGCAGGCGAAGCCGCGGGCGGGCCGCTAGTAAAATATATTCGTGTCTCTCTGATGTCTTACTTACGAGATAATAGAAAAACATAGACGATTAAGCATGTAATATTAAAACATTCTGTTTATGACTGATTATCTCATAGATTAGGCTTATGATAAGATTTTTTTCATATATAAAATTAATTATTTTTAATATACTAAACTGTAAACTATTTTTCAATTATTGCCTACTTTTAAAAATGAAAAAAATATATTTTTTTTAACCGAAAAAATCGGAGGAGGTTCTCAATTCTAAGCTTATATATATTTGGTGCCCCCTATTAATTGTATACATACTCCAGCCTATAAGAAAGTTATTTCATTATATTTTTTTGACAAAACTCAGTTTGCCAAAACCATTAAGTACAAAAGAAAAATTCACGTCACACTCCACCTATATTGGGTATATAAAATTTCTGATCATACGAAAATATGATATGTACATTCATTAGACATTAATATAACTAATTCGTATGCAGAAAGCAATACGTTTCGAAGAACACATTATACCTTAATTATAAGCGATTATATATTCTAATAACCCAAAAATAGAGTCTATATTTAATTGCTTGACAGTTCGTTGGTGTTTTCTTAAAACATTCCTTGCCATAAATAGTATTGGTTGGTATCGGGCGCCGGCGCCTGCGCAACGAAACAGTCTTACTATTTACTTTAGGCTGAAAAAGTAACTGTTGATTACTGTGTTATTTTTTAATTGAAATGCTAGATGTTTTTTTTATTTATACGCATTTATTGATTAGAGGCCGTTATGGCGTTACGGCACAACATTTGAATGTAAACGGAACGGTCCTGGGTTTAATTACCACTTGAGGAATGACTCATAATGCTTTTATTTCCTCCCTGCCTTTCCTCCCTTGTCCTAGTCAAAGACGAAGCGCGGCGTTAAGGTCCGCCTACAATACACAATGTATTGAAAATGGATCGAAAAAGTGATTTTTTCATTTTTCCGAACATCATATCCTAATTCTATTCTCTCTCTGCCTACCGTACTATAACCTTCCTAAGTAGATGACATTTACGTATAAAATAACATAACTGAGTTCAAGCTATTAAGAAAAACAATTCCTTTATCCAAAACTAGCGGACGCGCGCAGCTTCGCTTGCGTATTTAAGGGTGAATTCTAATAAACCATGAAACATGTGTTCAATGAAATATTTTTAAGAGTCTAAATTTCAAAATTTATAAGGATGGGTGCCGATATAAATTTTTTCCCCCTTTTTCACCCCTTTAGGGTTAAAATTTTTCAAAATCCCTTCTTAGTGGTTGTCCATATTACGAAAGTAAACATCTCTCCAAATTTTACGTTTCTACGCACAGCAAATAAACTTTCAACCCCTTATTTGCACCCTTAGGGGGTGAATTCTAGAAAACCATGAAACATATGTTCAATTAAACATTTTTTAGAGTCTAAATATCAAATTTTATCAAAATCGGTGGCGATTTAAGAATTTTCCCATACAAACTTTCAACCCCTTATTTGCACCCTTAGGTGG
>JAKRZM010001095.1:0-22561 GCA_036379175.1 Heliconius cydno galanthus | reverse complement strand
GCAAAATTTCAGATTCCTAGCACTTGTAGTTTCTGAGATTTCGTGATGAGTGAGTGACCTTTCGATTTTATATATATATAGAAGATAAGCACAACATTACATTGCAACTTTGATGTTATTTACAACTATAGAGCTGAAAACCTAGTGTTTATTCCGTCTTAATTTAATTTTTGTTTTACAACAGAGTGTTTGAACTTAACGCCGCTCTCTAGCTTCCCAAACATAAGAAAAACATTTTTTGTGTTAACATTTGAAGATCGAACCCACAACTAATGCTTACAATCAGACATTTCACTGAGCTACGATAGTGTCAAGTAATATCTAAGAATGTAAATACATAGCGGTATATACATAGCTTTAGTCCGTTATCGGTGCAAGTGCTGCTGAGCTAATGTTCCAGCGATAAGTCGCGTCTCGACTATTACTTTGATATGGTCAGTATACTTGTTTATGCTTAAGTTTAACATTAAGATAAGCAATAAATATAAATATACTATACTGGGACAGTATCTGACTTTCTGCGATGGTCGTGAATTCGAATTATGTTTTAAATGTACGCTTCTTCAGTTCAGTGCGGCGTTAGGTTTCGCCAGAAATAAAATAGTGGTTTAGTACAGAGATTTTTGACTGACTAACCATATATGGATAAACCTACGCGATATTCATTAAAACTGGGTAAAAATCACAAAAATCATAGGTCTCATTAGAGCCAATATTGTTTCTATAAAAAAAATAAAAACATCATTCCATGCTGATATGATTTACTAAAAGCTTGTAATATATCAACAAGTCCCGGCGCATGAGCAACCAGTTTACCTTTTAAGTGAAATGTCGTTATATTTACGTAAAAAGTAGTTTTTCACTTGACATTTACTGTGAGCACTTTCTTTTTGCAACTCTGTAATATCAGCGTGAATTATATTTAATTACTTGGGTAGTTTCACGCACTTTCCCGCAGGGTAGGCAGACAGAAGCGAGTGTTAAGAGACTGCGTTCTACACTTTCCCGCCCAATTTCGAGATATTGCGTCTTGTGGGACGGAAATCAACGCCGCGTTTTTTAAAATTGTTTACCTTTTTTTATCATTCCCTCGAGTGGGAACCGAATATACCTCACGACGACTTCTAATTACTTGGGAGACTTGGGAATTTACTTTGTTGTAAGGTCTGGGAAGATATTTCGATATAAAAAGGCATTATACCTTAATAATAAATGTATTTAACATTACTAATATGAGAAAATAGGAAAATTTTATAGATTATAATTTCATAGACACTTTTTAGTTAATACAGACAGGCGGTGAGAATACACTTGGATTAATCCACTTAAGTCGTGAAGTCATGCTTAGCTATAACAATATTAGACGTAAAAACTAAAGTAGAATTAAAAATGGATATTGTCTGTGATCTGTAAGAAAATCACTGTTCACATGATATTATAAATTTTATAATTACTTTCTCATATTTTTGTATTCATATCTTTCTATGACACAAAGAAGAAAGATAATAACAAATTTGCATCTAAAAACTTAAAATTTTTTTTGGACTGCTAAACTAAACTTAAGACTAGATGAAAATCTATAATATATACATATATATCCCATATTTTTTTTCTATAATTCTGTATATGTAGGCATAAATTAGGTTGTCTGTTGAGTTCATATCGTTTATTATGTCATTGACCTTTTGCATCAAATATTAAAACATAATTTCAGATTTCAATATCGCATCACAAGTCTAAATCACAATTGCCTATTTCTTTTATTTATTGGAGTGGAAAATTTGTTTCTAATAATTTATCTTTTTTTGTTTACAGGTAAAACCTCGTCTGAAATATTCTAAATTGGACTCGTAAGTTAAATCTCTAACCACTGCACTTTAGGGAGTAATTACTTGGCATTTATCAGATCACCATCATCATCAGAAGGGCCTTCTATGAATCCATGGAATCTTGGGACAGTTTTTGGGTCTTTGGGTGGGTCTTTAGGTGGGTTACACCCAAGTTTAAGGTTTAAAGGCCTAATTTGAGATGATCCTACTCGTGTCGCCTTAGAAATACGCTCCAGAAATGTATTAATTCTAGAAAGGCCATCTTTAGTATATATAGTAGTACCCTTTATACCTCTCGCTTCTACTTTTACTGCGTACAAATTAACTCGAAACATATTTCTGGTTAATTCGTTGGTCAGTCCAAACTACTTGTTTAGATTAATCAAATTTTGAATTTGAATTAAATACTACTAACAATGTATAGTAATGTTTTAAAACTCAAAGATTTTAAACAACAAGAAAACATTACTATCTAAAAGTTTAAAATCCTACTTGTGGACATTTTTAGTGTATTTGCCAGTGATAACTAAATTAAGTTAGTTCGTGTTGAGCTTTTGTTAACTAAACTAAACGCCTTTTATGGCAGGTTCAAGGTAGATTAGAAATACACGTGTGGATTTTTTTCCTTGTAACTATTTGTAGTGGTTTTAAAGTTTCGTTACCATAATAACTTACGCGTTGAACAAGAAAAAATGTTTTAGCTGAATTTAAATATTTTTAATAATAAANACCTCTAATTACTTGGGAGAGTTGGGAATTTACTTTGTTGTAAGGTCTGGGAAGATATTTCGATATAAAAAGGCATTATACCTTAATAATAAATGTATTTAACATTACTAATATGGGAAAATAGGAAAATTTTATAGATTATAATTTCATAGACACTTTTTAGTTAATACAGACAGGCGGTGAGAATACACTTGAATTAATCCACTTAAATCGTGAAGTCATGCTTAGCTATAACAATATTAGACGTAAAAACTAAAGTAGAATTAAAAATGGAAATTATCTGTAATCTGTAAGAAAATCACTGTTCACATGATATTATAAATTTTATAATTACTTTCTCATATTTTTGTTTTCATATCTTTCTATGACACAAAGAAGAAAGATAATAATTAATTTGCATCTAAAAACTTTAATTTTTTTTAGACTGCTGAACTAAATCTAAGACTATATGAAAATCTATAATACAGAACATATATATCCCATATTTTTTTTCTATAATTCTGTACATGTAGGCATAAATTAGGTTGTCTGTTGAGTTCATATCGATTACTATGTCATTGACCTTTTGCATCAAATATTAAAACATAATTTCAGATTTCAATATCGCATCACGAGTCTAAATTACAATTGCCTATTTATTTTATTTATTGGAGTGGAAAAATTGTTTCTAATAATTTATCTTTTTTTGTTTACAGGTAAGACCTCGTCTGAAATATTCTAAATTGGACTCGTAAGTTAAATCTCCAACCACTGCACTCTGAGAAGTAATTACTTTGCATTTATCAGATCATCATCATCAGAAGGGCCCTCTATGAATCCATGGAAACTTAGAGCAGGTTTTGGATCTTATAACCTAAATTTTAGGTTTAAGGGCCAAATTTGGAATGATCCCACTCGTGTCGCCTCAGAAATACGTTTCAGAAATGTATTAATTCTAGAAAGGCCCTAAGAAAGATAGTATCCTTTATACCTCTCGCTCCTACTTTTACTGCGTACAAATTAACTCGAAACATATTTCTGGTTAATTTGTTGGTAATCCCAAACTACTTGCTTAGATTAATCTAATTCACTCTTTTTCATGCTTCTTTTTTTATAAAATCTTTACAAATCGCTGGTGTGTGTAGTTAGTTGGTGAGTACTGCTGTATGAATTATAATGTAAATACTATGTTTTATAAGTCAAAGATTGTAAAGAACAAAAAAATATTACTATCTAAAAGTTTAAAATCCTACTTGTGGACATTTTTAGTGTATTTGCCAGTGATAACTAAATTAAGTTAGTTCGTGTTGAGCTTTTGTTAACTAAACTAAACGCCTTTTATGGCAGGTTCAAGGTAGATTAGAAATACACGTGTGGATTTTTTTCCTTGTAACTATTTGTACTAGTTTTAAAGTTTCGTTACTATAATAACTTACGCGTTGAACAAGAAAAAATGTTTTAGCTGAATTTAAATATTTTTAATAATTAATTTAATAGACGCGGTTGCACAGCGTGTTATTATTAGTGCGACGGTTATGGGTTTAATTCCCACTCGGAGAATTGAACCCAACACGTACCTAATGTCTCAAACATTCAGCGGAAAGAGAGAACGGAGATCGGGGTGATTTAACACTAGGTAGTGTTAAATAATTTAACATTTAAGGTAATTTAACATTAGCTTATCCTAACCTATATCCAACAACAACGATTAACATTAGCTTATCCTAACCTATAACCTATATCCAATTTTCACCCTACATAAAAATAGTAATTTGCTTAACCAGATTTCAAATTGTTAACAATTTATTGCAAGCCTTAATTATACTCACGCTTCTTTGGATAAGAATCATCAATCATCGTCAGTTAGTGTTTTGACTTTTTTCCACTCGCATATTATGCTTGTAGTCTTTTATTTTGTATCATGAGCTTTGTTCTTTGACGATCATTCTTTATCTAACTATATTAACTTTTCAATAATAAAAAGCCAGGTCAGTCGTGGAACAGGGGCAGAAACGCGACTGTAGGTTCCATTCTCACTCGAGGAAATGAAATATTGAATATTTTCATTTCTTCGTTCTGGTTTCGAGGGAAAGCGCGGCGTTGAGCTCCGCCAATCAACACACAATACGTCCAGAAGTCTTAACACTAGGCTGTCTCTACCTACATGCAGGATACATCGAGTAGCTGAAAAATAAAATAAAGAAAAAAGAAAGTAATGGAAAGACTTCAAAGTAATTATTTTTAAATTCAGGTACTTATTTACGAAAGCTTTCAAAATTTCATATACATTTTATTTTTCACATTAGCAAAGTACTCTGTGGTCAGTAAACAATAGTAAATGCTTAAAATTGCCGAACCGCCGTCTTGCAAAATATAAACATTTTATTTTTATTGGCATGCAAAATACTAAATGGCGTTTCACTTTATCTTGTTTTTTTGAAATTTTCCCATTATACCAAATGATAATTGGTCAAACAAACAATTACATGGAGCATAAAGCTCTTTCGAAAGCTTATCAAAGCTCTTAAAACTAAATAAAATACTCGTTTTACAAAACACCTTTTAAAATGTAATCTTAAACTCTTAAATTACTGACTGACTGACTGACTGAGATAGCGCACAGTTGAAACTGCGGGACATAGAACGCTGTAATTTCACATATAAATAATTTTTCAAAATTCCTACAGGAACAGAAGAAAAGGGATTTGAAAGTACCACTAGCTGTTTATAAGTAAATATGATATTTTATATAGCAATTTTTGTTGCGTTGCCTTAAGGCATTTTTTTGTCTTCGAGAGTTCTAAAATATTTCAGATATATCAATTATATTATCCTTTTAGAGTAAATTTAACCTACATCTATCTTGTATACCTTCTTATTCACAGAAAACTTCAAATCTTGTAGAGACACATTTTATTACTATAAAGCTCAATATAAAAGGTACGATTTGCTAAATCTATTCCATATATTATATTAATATTGATTTGACATTGAATTAATAATATGAACTCATTCAATCAATCATCAATCAAACAATTGTAAACAATTTGTCTATAAAAGTGTACACTTTAAATAACATTGTAACTCAAATACAAGATTAACAACCATTAGTACCGGTTGTAAAACTCTAGTGGTATAGAAAGTTTGTTAACTTTCGATTTTATATGAGCTATGCCAAAATATTGAAAATATACTTGAAAAATTGCGTTAGTATTTTCAATTGGAAAAGAAGAAAAATGTTTAATGAAATCCGTATGTTCTTAACATATATCATTTTAATTTATATTTAATTTGATAAGAAATAATTATGAAGCAACAATGCGTAGGTAAGAGATGCGGTGAGAGACCTCGGTTGACCTTCGAGAATACAGTATTGATGATATTGACGCAAGATGACGTAAAATGTAAGGATCTGGGAAGTATGCTCGAGGAGATTGATGACAGTGGACGAGGCGAAAGAGATATGCAGAGATCGTAACGTTTGGGTAGTATCAAACAAAATTAGATTTGTTACAATTAGGCCATTTAGCAGACAAGATTTTCAAAATGACCGGGTAGTGAAGTATAACATCACTAAGTCTATATTTAAAATTGACAAGATATATCTTTAATTATAACATTTACTAGAAAAAATTGCAAAACCATGAATCAATATTTACGTTACAACAAAAATAAAAAAAATACTAATGTTATCTAATCATTGACTAAGAACAAATAGCTTTCATAATTACCTTTTCATTCCTTATCGGGTGTTTAGCACTATTTTATGTGTATCAGTTTGTGAAAATAGGCTTAACCGATAATATTAAGCATTTTAAAAAATGTATACTTAAGAAAAAATATATTTTAATTTAGAGCTTTTTACAGTAAAACATTGAGCTGAGTGACTACGATTTATTTTTCTATAGTAATTATTTATTTTAAATGTATAACAAAATCATTAACATATTTTTTATCATGACATTCACACGTTCATACATAAATGTATGAACATTCGCACTTAAAAGTTAAAACGACAAGCACAGTGCTTTAAAATGATTAGTCATCGGCAGGTGTGACACACAATTGTAATAACCATTTGCTTGTCTTGTCTCCTTTAAGTATAGAAGTTATTACATTTTCAATATATAAAGACACTGTAGTAATTAAAACCTGTAAAATGTGAATTAAATTACATCTTTGAACTTGGTTCTCCGAAACTCTAAATGTAATTAAAATTCATGATAGAATATTGTTTCACTCTCTTCTGCCCAATGTCCTTTTCTGCGTATAGCAGGATAGGCAGAGGGAATTTGAGAGTGTTACTTGTCCGTTCCCCACTTTCCATTTAATTTGCAAGATATTATGTCTTAAGTGGCGGATCTGAGCGCCGCGATTCCTCTTGTTATTAATGAGGAGAAATGAAAATAATTATTTCCCCCAAGTAAAGATAAAAAACACATAATACATATACCTATACCCATATATAAAAATAAAGCAAATATTTACTTAGACCTCTTTACAATAAGATCGTACTCGCTCTAGTACCAGAGAGCGTGTCATGTCACGTCGCTTTCGATTTCATTAATTGATTAATGACAAGATTGGACGTGTCGACAGAAAGAAAGCGATCGATGTGTAGTAGGTACTCGTACTACACTACTGAGATTTATTACACGGTACATTCAATGTTTGACATTTACTTACGATATGAATATGGGTGTGAGTATGCGCAGTATTTTATCTTAAATTCATTAATATTTACGTACAATAATGTGTTTTACAGTTTTAATTAATTGTTAATGAATGAAAATGTTATTTGTTCATCGTATTATTACAACAAGTACTTATATTGCGAGTTCAAATCTTAGGTGAAGAAGGATGGAGAGGATCCGTATGGGCCATATCCATCCAGAACGAGTCTGACGTCCACTTCACTCCTAGTAGTAAAAAAAAAAAGTTTTTATATTATATTTTTTTGATGAGTACGATGACATTTCATCAGGCCGTTACCAGTTATCTGATGCTCGTTGCATTCAAATAGGCAATAAGTGTGCTCCAATTTTGTTATAAACTAGGTTAGAAGGTTTTCTTATTTTTTATGTAATTATTTATATCCATATTAATATTATAAAGCTGTGTTCTTTGTTTGGTTGAACGTGCTGATCTCGTGAACTGCAGGTTTAAGTTCAAAAGTTTTTTTTTCATTAAATTTCTCATTTGCCATAATACAACACGACTCGCACTTGACCAATTTTATTTTTCATTTGATCTATGCCGAAATGCAAAATGTTAAATAAAAACCTGTTTTGGCCTCGTGTTTTTTGCTTCAATAATAGTTGCATTAGCATTACAATAGCAATCTAGACGTATTTAACGACCTATGTTATATGGCCTTGAGTACCAGACCGGTGGTCGGTATGACTGACAAAGTTTATTTGAGAACTGGATTATGTCAGTAATTGATTAATTTGACTGATTTTACTTATTAATTATGATTATAACCGACAATAGGATGAGCCCTATTAATATAATGGTATATCTTTTTTTAAACATTATTTAGAAAACCAAATGTAAATAGAAATTTATCAGACTTTTATATAGGTTACGTGGCTTAGTAACTCCGCAAGGCCCGTTCTAAGTCAACCAGTTAGTGCATCTAACGCGAGGCAATTAGGCCACTTACATGGTACACTTTATAAGCTACGTGACCATTAAAAAGAACAGTTTCTAAGATAATTTTTTTTTATGCTTAACGTAGTGTTTCATCACTCGCAGTTCACTTTTTCTGCTTAAAGGAAATTATGTAACTATGGACTAGAAAAAAATATACAATTTAAATGTAATGCTGAGTCCAGTCAAGCTTTTAAGCAAAAATGAGGCACAGCACTTTCTCACTCAGGTAACAAGATACGTTGAGTTTCACCACTTTACACACAATGTCTCGAAGATTGAGTTTCAGTTCACCAGAACGGAGTGTTTTAACACTAGGTTCCTTTTATCTAACCTGACATAGGCGGTATACAGCGTGAAGCTAAAACAAAAACAAAATTGGTCCTTAAATTAATAAAATAAACACGTTTCCATTTTACGGTAAACTATTAATTAGAACTAACCGTCGCCAACGGATAAGGAAGGCTGTAGACGATACACCTGTTTACATGACGGATCTAGTTAAAATTGATTCTTTAAGAAAAACTAACATTACCTTATTTGGTTATAAAAACCTTTTTAAACGGAATAGTATTTAAATTACTTTGAACTTTGAAGGAAATGGCTTGTAATGTAAACATAGTGTGTTTTGGACCAGTGACTGGCTGTTTATATAATATGACTTGGAAGAATAATTTTAAGAAGTAATAAAAAATTAGGTAGGCAGAGTTGTAACTTATTTATGTAGGTTGATATTTGTAAGTATAATAATTAATCGTGTGACTGTAAACATCACGGTTATGGGTTCGCTTTCCACTTGGGGGGAATGAAATATTTAATATGGCCGTTTTCTCCATTCTGGTAACGAGCACTCAACACGGAATGCCCCAAAATTTGGCAGAAAATTGGAAACAAGAGGTCTTAACACCATGCTAACTTTACTCAGTTGTTTATTAAATATATCATAGCTACGTACAATATAATATCGATTTCCGCTCATTAAAAAAAATATTTGTACGCTTAATCATTATTCCGAGAAAAGCGATAAATAAGTTACGACAACAGTTAAAACATCTAAAATAAGAAGTAAAATACAAAGAAACTTAAATACCTCGAGGGAATGTTTACATTGGGTGCGCCCGCGCATGTCTGCTTAGAGTCCCTACACTCTAATGTAAAAACTCGTTTTATATTTATTACTTTGAAAAACAGTTATGCTTGCTATTATTAAGCTTTTTTTTTTGAAGCAGGTGCACTTTTAAAGCTACAATTTATGTAACACTGCCAATGAAGAAGGAGAATTGTTTAAAATTGTTTATTTATATATTGGATAAAAAGATTAATATAATATTGTCGTTTTGTTTTTTATTTTTAAGCAGAAACTTTACCACTTGACATTATAAAAAATAACGATATACGTCATTTTGAATATAATAAATATTATGTTTTAAAATACGAAATAATTTCTTTTCATTTCATTGAGTGCCAATATAGTCCTTTTATAAGTTAGATCTCAAGCTATTGCTAACTTTATATAATGAAAACATGATGTAATGACTTATATCATAGAAAATATTTTTTATTTTCTTTTACTTATTACAGAATAGCATTTTAATTTCAACATTTATACATTCCTATTTATATTAAAATAAATATCTCAAGAGAAATATAAAAAAAATATCAAAAAATATGACTATAAAAATGATATATGTATATGAAAAAAAAAAAATAATATACGGAACATTAATTTCCTATAACGATTCCAACTTAACGGTTTTTTGCAGCCTTCAAACAACTACGTAATGCCATTTTGTATATATTACTGTTATCGCCGCACAAAGATATAAATGCATTATAAATTGAATTTATAAGATAAAACGTCGATTTTACTCAAGCGTTGTCGGACATTTAGCTTCAGCTGTTTCTGTTAGTATAATTAAAACTTTATTTCTTCAGATGTTTTTAGATAAGAATATTCTATACATACTACATAACGTTCAATAGAATGTAAAAAAATATATAAGTAATAACTTATATATTCTTTTCAGGGAAATAATTCTTTGTTCGTTCTAGTAATTAGACAAAGGGAACGCAGGCTCGAAAAATAAGCAATGCTGATGTGCAACTGTAAAAGATCTACATCGTATGCTTAAAGATTAGAAACAAATCTAAAGAATAAAAATCTTAAATCCTTATATAAATAATATCAAAGACATTTCTATAGCTGAGTGCTAGAACTTTTCCCATATGCGTAAGTATCTCATTGGGCAGCTTTCTCCTGATAAAAACGGAGACGATAAGTTTGAGATTTATGAACCCTCTTATCTAATGTAAGTATCGTTGTGTGTGTACTTGTGCCGCTGCGAGAATAATAAGTAAACGTTGCTAGGAAAGTTAAACTTTAAATGTAATATATATTTATACTATAGACATATTCGTATGAAAGACATGTTTTAAACTCTAGATTCACTCTGCCCATTGAATACTAGGAGTACGTATCCCTTTTTTCCCGTTCCCGTAGGAATTTTGAGAAATATTTTTTTAGTGCATCACTCTTTAACCTACTTACATGACAAATTCGAAGTTTAGAATTCTATTAATCCATTGGAAAGTGGAGAAGGGAACAATAGACGAGTATCACTTTATTTTCTCCGCCTGCATGATATTGCCTAAATATTATTATAATAATGAACGATTTCTTATCATTTTATGAATCACATATTTAAAACATTAAAAAATCTCAATAACATTGTTTGTTTTTACTCTACAAATAATTTCTGATGTTGACTGACAAGTGACAGTCGCGTAAGGTACAATAAAGGGACTTGATAGCTATCAAAACTTTCTCTATATTAAGCAAATAATAGATATTGCTATATGCCTATAGGCGTTTTTGACCTTCTTGAAGACGTAGTAGTAAAACTGAAGTTCTAGAACGTAAATATATAGAAACAAGAAAATCATCAATGGGTTCAATTCCATCTTGGGAAGCAAAGCACTAAATTAAAAAACTTTAACTTTTAATTTCCATAGAAGAGAACTTAATTCGATATGAATTTTTCTTGTATGGAAATTCAATTGACATTCAGCTAATTATGTTAAAAATATGAGAGCAACCAAATTACTCTCATACTTTTAACAGTGTTTTATTACTATTTTTTTCTTTGTAGCGTTAACGTTTTACAATAGTCGTTTACACAAACAGAATGTGGCGTCAAAACACTCTGTCCTTATGTAGATATTTTGTTGAGCTCAACGCCGTGCTATCTCTTATCAGAGCGGAAAAATAAAAATAATTTAAATCGATTGAATGAACCCCATAGCTTACAGTCAAAGGCTGTCACAATTTTCTTAAATAAATAATAATAGTATATTACGATAATTAAAAATAAGGAAAACGTTAGGAGAGATTTATATTCACTTCGTCCCCCGGAGTGATTAATAAATATGTATAAATATGTGTTCCCTGCAACCTACTAAACTATTAATTATCATTTCAAACGAAACTAATATCGACATAAGATATCGACCATTTCCAATATCCTGTGTGTTTAATGGAAATCCATTATTTATGTTGTTATGATGTATTGCATTTACAACTTCATTAGAATAGTAATTGGGTACATTTTTCTTTGAAATATATCAGTTAAAGATTATAAAACGATACTAAACTATCAAACAGGTCGATTTTGTAAACAAACATAAGAGTTGTTAAGTTATAAATTATAAGTAAATTTTACACTTTTACGTTGTCTACAGCAAAAAAAATAAACCTTCCAATTCAATGGAAGGAATAACGATAAATAACAAAAACTGAAATACGAAAATAATAAAATAAAATAATATAAACAGAAATTTATGCTTATCTGAATGTACTGTGTAATTTGTACATTGGATTACCACTAGGAGTATGATTATATTAAAATTGTTTACTTTTTCCCATTTCAGAAAAACAAAACACGCCGTTAAATCCATTCACAACACAAGCAATATTTCCAAATTTACATCATTAAATCAAGTTCACTGTGCATCCCGCATACAGCAGGATAGGCAGAGGGAACCTAGTGTTAAGACACTCTGTTCCCCCCTACTAGTATTTAGCAAATATTGTAATATGAAACTACCAAGGCACCAAGTTTCGGAAGTCATAATCTCGTCCAATAAAATATTCGGACCGGATACAATTTACTATGTCGCTCCTTTTGATAAGCTTTCGTGTTTCAAACACTATGCTGACGAATTATATCCTTATCAGCGCTTATCATCGTTTAAATATAATTTGATAGTTCCGACGGGTAGATTGATCACCTGTCTACGTCCGCATTAAGTATGATTTTTATATTATATATTTTTATTTTATATATTTAAATAAAAAACAGTTTATTTAACTAAAATGTATAACAAAAATCATTTAAATGAGTTTTCATGCATACAGAGAAGGAACCTAGTTTTAATTCCGTTACCGATTTTCAGCCATATTTTCCAGCAAGTGGAAATTGCACCTCGCGGTTTTAAATTTCTGTTGGGGAACATTTTAATTTATGAAATGATAATTTTTCGATATGTATTGATAAAGTAAGTGTGTGACTTGGCGTTAAGTTTCAGTATTATGATATAAAATTGATTACCTTTTTATATTAATTTGTTAAATATTGCTAACAACAATTTAAAAAATAATAAGAAGTAAACAACTAAAATAAGATCAATCCCTCTGTCTAAGCGCCTTGCAAAATGTAAGCATAGGTAAGTGTGTTAATAAAAAAAGACTTAATCATTCACTCATTAAGCTCCTTGAATAGATTATATAAAATGGTAGGGTCGTGACATTAATAATAAATTGCCTTCGACTATGAGTACTGATGATGGATAATACTTTTTATATGGTTTCATTTTGATTTATAAGAGAATTCGTCTTCATGTTTTTATTTTTAGTTTCGCCTGTAGCTGTACCCCGCACATAGCAGGGTAGGCTCACTTCCGTCCCACACTTTCCGTCGAATTCTAGAGATAACGGAACACAACACCGTGCTTTGCCTCGTTATCAAAGTGACAAAGTGAAAATATTCAATATTTCAATACGTCGTCGTATTTTACGTATTTTATTCGCTATATATAAACTGGCTTCGTCATATATTTATATATATGTAAGTAATATGAGGTCGTCGTGTATTTATGTAAGCTTCGTCTACAAAATTATCTTGTCGCGATTAGTCACGCATAATTTTTTATTTTAATTTATCAAGCATTTGTTGTTAAATGTTTATCTATACTTATAATAAAATCGCAACGGATCGATGTCTTTACAGTGTACATGGAAGATGAAAAAGAAAATGAAATGTTTTGTCAAAAACAACAAATGTTGTCAATTTGTCCGTTGTTTATTCACGCTAATTTCAGAGTTTTACGAGTATCGGCTTAATATTAGTTAAATCTTAATCGAAGTTTCTGTGTGCGGCCGTCCATTATATTACCAAATCAAAATGAACAAAAAAAAATTTCGAAACAATCAACAAACCATAGCCTAACTGTAAGGTTAAATTTAACTAACAAATTAACTAGTATTCAAACAGCAACCGCTGAATGAAGTCTAATAAGTTATTTGATAAAATCGAACCCACGATGATTTACGATACCTCATATAATAGGTTCTTCTAAAAGTAATATTTTTGGCCACTGTCAGGTTTATTATGGCTAATAAAGCAATTACTCTGATCTATACGTTTCGACTGATAATGTATTCATATATAAATTCCTTAGAGTTTGAGGTCAAATACAAATAAATTATTATAACACCTCCTCTATGCTATGGAGATTTCTATGAGATTGAAATTTTTGTATGAGCTTAATCGTGTGTACAAAGGTTTAGTATATTTTTTACAACTGTTGATTGATGGTTTTTTATAATATCTTTAAAAATTTTAAATTATGCCTTTTTTATTTTTTTTTCACATGTATTCAGGCCGTCGTAGCGCAGTCACAATGATTTCACGTGATGACTATGGATTCGATTTCTACTGAAGAGAATGGTTTATATTCATTTTCTAGCTCTGGCTTAAAAGTAAAGCACAACATTGGGGTTCACCATTAAACACATAAAAGCTCAACAATTGGGCAAAACATGAAAAATTGAGTAATTAATAGAGTGCCCTATCATTAGGTTTCCTCAGCGCACCCTGCTATATAGGATATAGGGTTTTCTATATGGAGGTAGGCAAATGCAAAGATAACCTATTAACTAAAGAGACAAGAGACAAGCTCTTGTCAATCTACCACAAATGTAGAGGAAAAAAATAATATAATAAAAATAATATTCCTATTACTTTTCTTCGCGTTTTCTTATCTGTAAACAATAATTTAAATTTGCAGTATAATATATTTCTCATAATAATATAAATATGTTGCCAAGGTTCCCACTTCCGATTGATGTAATGAGGCGAGTATCACTCATAAATAATAGACCTCTAGTACCCACCGGTTCTATTAACTATGACAGAAACTATAAAAAAAATTAATCATTAATGTCAAGATTTTTCTTTATCTGCAAGACATTGCAATAATTTGAAAATATTGCAAGACATTACAGTAATTTCTATGTAGACGATATGTAACTTAGTTCTATGTATCTGATTTCAAGAGATTTCACAAGTCGCGCTGCTGTCGAGTGACAGTGATTAACTCCGCGCTTTCTATAATAAGATGATAAACAAAATCAATTATTTAACACTTTTGGTGTTCTCATATCGAATCAACTAAACTGTTTGTATGTGTGGTCACAATGTATTATCATTATGATGGTACTTACGAGTATATATTTTTAATTACAGTAGTATCAAAAATATGTTTTTGCTGATTCTTCAGAAGGTTAGCAGTGATAAATTGAAGTGACAATTTTTTTTAATATTATAATTTTTAACATATAAAAATTTGCACAGAGTGGAAATCGAATAACACTAGGTTTCCCTAGGTTCCCTCTGCCTACCCTGTTGTGTGCAGGGAGTTTCAAATTATTGCAGGAGTATTATTTCCATTAAAACAACCGTTCTACAATACTTCATATGCCATACGTACGAGTATCCCAGTAATTGGTATAAAGTGATCGCACTCGACTCAATCGCTGCATCTAATTGATTCTATTGGAATCAAAACATGCCTTGGACATTGGAATGCCTCTAAATTGCTCCGCAGCCGAGTTTCTTTGAATTCGAAGTGTTAATAAGCATTTTATTATATGTGATTGGTTTAATAGCGCACTTAGTGCTGGCTGGTCTATCATTAATATGGTTTTTTTAAAATTTAAAACTAGATCTTTATAGAATGGAATTAGAGATTGTTTAAAGTTGATTTTGTAATTTAATTTGGATTTGTCTGATAGTTTTACATTCTTATTTCTATATCTTATAGCATTCCACAACCGCCGCGATGGCTTGACGTATATATTTCTAAGTCACTTTAAATTTGGTTTAAAAATATCCTTAAGCTAGTTTCCTCGTCTTTCTCTCAATTAAGAAAAAAGGAATAAGAAGGTTGAGTGAAGCACGTGAAGTAATCATATTATAAACGGTATTATTCTTAACAAAAAATTAAAAGTTTGTTGTAAATTAAAGTCTTTAAAATTTTATATTAAATTCATATATTTTTTTAAACAAATCGAAGACAGCGCAAACGTTCATTGTAGGTACTCGTACATCGACGGCTGGTTTCTTATTGCGCTTGTAGCATTAAATCTAAGAGGATACTATCTACAACAGTGTACGAAACAATTATAAATTACATACATACTCATACATTCTTATACGTAAATAATAGATGTGTAAAACGTATAAACATTTTATAGTATTGTCTTTTTCATAGTATTTCAGGCAGTTATTCTACATATTATACCATAGAGCGAAATAAATTATGGTTAGAAGTCCTCATTTCAGAAAAATAATTACTTGAATTGTGAGGCCGACGTGACGTTGGGGGTTCGATTCCTACTCAGGACAATGTATAATTTTTATTTCCTCGCTCTGGTAACAAGACAATGATAAGCGTTCATTTCCACCACTTCCCACCAAGTCTCGGAAACTGGGTGGTGGCACAGAAACACAAAAGTGAATAGGGTGTAACTGTAAATGCGATGGTTATGGATTCGATTCAGACTCGGGGAATAAAATGTTATATATGAATATGAATAAAAATAGAATTCGGCAGCAAGTAGAGAACGGAGTGTCTTAACATTAGGTTCCCTCTGCCTACCCTGCTGTGTGCGGGATACAGCGTGAAGCTGAGAACAGAGAAATTTATCAAAAAGCTCTCTTTACCTGATACAGAAATATCAACAAGGATATACGAGTATAACACGCACTCGAAAACAAAACACGCCGGGATAGTAATTTAAAATTAATTTCTAAAACACTTAATGAAAATCCGTTAACAATATTGTTTTCTATTAATCTGAAATATTATAATTTTATTTAATTTCTTACTGTAGTATAAAAAGCTTTATCTCTATTAACAATAAGGGTTATAATTGTTTATTTGTGATAATATCTCGTTTGATTTCATCGGTTAGCTTGTTATTGCAGTCTGAGGTTAAAGGTCTGCCCTTTTCTAACATGTAGGTATTATATACGAATACTTTCCTACATTATAATATTCATTAAATGAATTTTATTCTATTATAATGGAATTATTATTTTAATTGTATTTTATTATTTTATTCGACTTTTTTTCCTTTGTCACTTTTACTTTATTTTACTTTTAAATATGACCGTTCCCTCGGAAGTATATTCATTGTCCACGAAGGAGTTTAATAATTAAGCTTATCCATTGAATGCTGAAATTCTATAAATGTTATGGCTTGCCCGATATTCTCAATATAAATAATCCATCAAAAAACAAGAGTAAAAACAGGAGCCAAGTTCAATAATATATTTATAATAGGAAATATAATAAGAATAATATTTATTAAAAATTTTATTAATTAATATTTATTATTAATAATTATTGATTTCAAATATATAAAGATATGACATAAAGATAATTCTGACCGCAGGTTCTGACAGTGGGCTGCATCGAAATAATTTTCGGTTACGTAATATAGCCTATAGTCTTCCTCGATAAATAGACTATCCAACACAAAAAAGTTTTTTCAGTTCAAACAATTACTTCCTGAGATTAGAGCGTTGAAACAAACGAATTTTTCAACTTTATTATATTAAGGAACATAAAAAAATATATGTTTAAGAATGTAAACGAGAATTTTAACATGAGACAAGAAATCTAACTTGTAAATAATACTTTACAGAATATCATTACTAAAATTACCTACTTTTTGCTTATTTAGTTTTATTATTTAGTAAACAAATATGTAAATGTCAATGTGTGGATTTTGTTGCGAGATAAAGTTGTAGCGAATAGTTAATACGTTTTGAAGTCTTGCAATTTTCTTTAATGACACTCTAAAGTTGGTCTCATAGATTTTAGTTGGTTAATATAGCTTAAGTGAAAGTGATTACTAAACGGTCAAGTTTCTAAAGGTTTAAGTACTAGCACTAAAACTGTTATTATCGTAGAAAGCTCATCATGTTGCTAATACACATAGAACGACCGCTTGGAAGATCCCGCACATAATAGGGTAGGGAGAACCTGGGAGCCTTGTGTTAAGACACTCCGTTTCCCATTAAGACACTTCCGTTTCTCACTTTTCCCCATTTGCTTTTTGCCTCGACACTAGAGCAAAGAAATGGATATAAAAATTTAAATAAATGTTTAAGTTACGAGGAAATTACAATATTTAATATTTCATTCTCCTAAGTGGAAATCGAACCGACAACAGTTAGAGACAGATCAAAAATGAAAGTACAAAAGGAGCCAAGTTCACGTGAATTAGAAATAAACACGTGGAAAAAACTCCAAAACCTAGTATAATTATTAACACAAAAGTTATTATTTACTTTTATTTCAATTATTTCTTAGATAGCATACAATATATAACGAAAGCAATTTCGTTTAATAGGACATTACCACAAAAAAAAGTGATGTAGGATATGAAGCGGCAACCAAAAGTGCAGTTAAGAATACAAATCAACCACTGCACTAAGAAGTTAATTGGTTATAACTTTCCGATCAAACTTGGTGAGTGGGCAGCATTAATTAAGTTTTAAGCATTTCATAAATAAAATTACACAACATATAAAAGTTCCGAGCTTGTTATTATAGTAGGGATTTTCATTAAAATTTGCAAATCTTTTGCAATATTGTGCTAAGAGAATGTAGTAGGTAGGTACTTAGTGTATTGACATGTGTGAATTAACATACATTTTAAGCCCACATATCGGTTTGGTAGTTCGTGTATTGGTTTGTAACTACGTTGATATTGTAGTTTGTAAATACAAGTCCCAAATCAACAGATATTAATAAATATGTTATTTAGGCCTAGTTAAAGGCAATAACCGAGCGCATATTTTTTATTTTCTCTGATATAGCTAAAAAAATCAACTTAATATGTTTTCAAAATTAATTATTTTTTTAAAGGCTATTTAAACTTGAGCTCTTCTTTATTATGTTTTACATAACTTTTTTTTAGTTTAACGCTGAATTCCGCTTATAGCAGGGTAAGCAGGGAGAACTTAGTGTTAACCTAGCCTGGACACCCCTCTCCTCATTTTCAGTAAAAACGATGAGGGAACGTAGGAACTCAACGCCGCGCTTTACCTTGTTACTAGAGCAAGGAAAAAAAATATTAAATGATAAAGTCCCAAACATTAATTAATCTTTAATTAAATATTAAAATTAATATATAAAAACAAACAAATAAATAAATAGATACAAGAGACAAGTGCATTTCAAAGACTTATTGTTGTGTGCTATCTCACTCAGACATAATACTAAGAAGTGTGACAATAGACACATTACTCTTGTTGAATAAAACATCTTTAAATACCAAAGGTTAGGAGAGCTTAATATTTCGAATTATTATTTTAACATATAATTAAATATATAATTAGGTATATAATAAGTTTTAGAGAGCGTCTAGCTTAAAACTAATATAATGAATGATTTTCGTTTCCTAAATATTAGACAATGTACTCATTTATTTAAAAAATATATAATAAATAAGTATATATATAAATAATAATAAATAATAAAAAATATATTATAAGTATCAATTTGTGTTCCCATCACGATTATCGCAGACAAAACGATTTATCTCAAGATATCTCGTACACGGTGAATGCACAATGCGGTAAAGTGTGACAATGGCCATATTAGTCTTACACGACTTACAAAGCCCACATACTGATATGGATATTATATTATATGGTAATTTAAGTAATAAGCTTTATAATGTTTTGGAAATATCTCTAAATTTTAATATCGAATATATTTATGCGATATTTGTTTTAGAAGAACACTGTATAATGATCTGAGGGAACATAGCGTTAAAGTAATCCTTTTTCTAACTTTCTCCCAATTACGAGGCTTTGCGGGTTGAACAGCAGAGCTTAACACCGCGTTTTCCTCCTCCCCATAGTGAGAAAATAAAAAAAATATATATTTGTTTTATTGTATACAATACATATTTTTTTAACTATAAGTGCATTATCAGGTATATCTTCCATAATGGAGACTTTCTAGTCTATACAAAGTGAAGAATAATTCGGTTATCGAATTCATGTCAATCAAATAATTGTTCTCGTGATTTGTTCGCTTTTTTTAGAAAGGCACTAAAATTGAGATTAGAAGTTCTATTTACACTATTACTTAGTGAGAAATGAACTGCGGTTCTCTCTTTTATTAGGCTTAATAGATACTTTTATGGAAACCAAATAAAAAATTGAACGTGGTGGGATATGAATTTTGAATCCGCACATCTTGTATGCCACCCAAGTTTTGTAGCTTCATTTTCTTCAATAACCTTAGGAACACGATTTTAACTGATAAGTAAAATTATACGTTTTCGTTGTTTGATTAAATTACCCCATGTCAGATCATTTCTTACTAACAACTTTAAAATTTAAGCAGGGTACGCAAAGGGTACATTTTTTTATGTATAGAAAATATTAAATTAATTATCCTTCCAAAAACATTTAAAATTATGATGAAAACCACGTTATACGCTAGTATATAATAGTAATAGTAATATTAAATCAGTGAAAGTAATTTAATGCTATCTAAATGAATAGAGCTATTAAGAGCCAAATCTTACGCATTGAAGCGTGACTGGGTGAGCTTTGTTAATTGTAATATAATTTTACTTTATAGGTTTTGTTTGAATTTTGTATTCTTTTTTAATTTTTTTGCTTCCCACTGTAGTCCATTCCAATTCCAACTTACCATATTATGTCCATTCACCTGCTCATATGACGACTTGATTAAGGCAACAGATACCGCAGTCAACGTGGCTAAATACGATCTGAATTTTCCAAGCATTGACACGAAGAAGAAATCTGTAGTCCATGGCCGTATTGGCACTGTGGTATAGTTACTGTAAATGGGACGGTTGTAAGTTCGGTTCCAATTCGATGAAATGAAATATTTAATTTTTTTATTTTCTCAATCTGATAACGACGCAAAGCGCTGCATTTACACGCAATGCCTCCAGAATTTGGCAGAGAGTAGGGAACAGAAGTACATTAATGAGAACGGAGTGTCTTAACACTAGGTTCCCAGGTATGCTGGTACCAGGTAGTCTGCCCTTTATCCCGTCATGTGCGGGATAAAGCGTGTAGATAATAAAGTATATTAAAATGAATTCGCAACTCGCAATTTTTTTTATACACATAATACCACCAAATCAATATAATAGCTTTAATTTTGCACTCAAATTCATAAAAGACATAAGTATTATACCCTAAGGCATAGTAATTTAATAGTGGGTAATACCAACAGTAGTAAAGCCTACAGTTATAATTAATTTAATTGTACTTATAAAATTAACCTACTTTCATAGTAGGTAGATACTATATATACTACATGACAATCGATTCTTTAATTAAATTCGCTTTTTCTTCAAAGTTTTAATTAATAAGAATTTCGTGGATTTGCTTATGATTTAAAAAACTCTACAGTCTGTTAGATTTGGGTCTGTTCAGAACTGTCGTTAGTTCATTTCTAGAACGTATTCCGTAGATAACGTTACTATAATTATTTTCATAATTCGGTGGTTATGCACTAGGTTCCCTCTGTCTACCCTGCTATGTGCGGGATACAGCGTGAAGCTGGAAAGTGAAATGCCTTAAAAATAGGTTAATTACTACTAAGTTAAAATAAATCCATAACTACATATAATAGATTAATTAAAGGTATTCATCACATTTAATAGTGAGAGAAAGCAAACCGCATTCCCGATCAAACAATCGCTGTTTGTTCCAATCGCATTCCAGTAGTCAAATGAAAGTGTGTTACACACAAACTACTAACAGATGTTTATTAACGTATTATTTACGTTGTTTTTAAAATTAAATTTTATTTATTTCTTATATTTAGAAGAATGAGAGAGAAACTAGTGTTGAGATTCTGTTGTTCACGTTTTTGTCCAATTTCCAAACATTACGTGTGTGATGGAAAATTACATTATTATCTCTACCAGAGTCTAGAAATAAATTAAAATTTTAAATATTTAATATCTATGTATATTAGGTACTAGAATTGACAAAAGGAATGGAAGAGTACAAAATGCGTCGCCATTGCAACCTGTGACATAAAAGTGTTTATCGTTAAACATCGTGTAGAGTGTATTAAATTTATTTTATAATTTTTATATATTTATATGAACATTCTGCATTAATTAATATGTGCTTCACGTATTAATATATAGATTGCCCTAAGTGGGAATCGAATCTACAACAATTACGTGTAATCCGACTTTCCCAACTGCGAGGAGCTCTAATGTTTATTATTGAATTTGCCATATATAGATCTTATATGTATTTGAGACAGACATTACTTTCTTGTTTCCTTTGTTTTCCATGTTAGTCTATTTGTGCAGATATAGTGATTTTCTAGCAGGAGAAATTTTCTTACTTTTCAATGAGCACTTTTACTATTATCATTGATCAGAAAATTATAATCAAGTGGAATTAAATGAAATCAAATTAGATATATACAATTCTGATTTGTACATCTTAATTGAAATACAAATACTACACTAAATAAGTGTACAAAAAGAAATAGTTTTTTCTACCTCACGCATTTCCTGTTTTTTCTACCACTCTGTTTCCCAATTACTGCCAAATTTAAATAAATACTATTTAAATGGCGGTACTGAACGCCACTAATGAATCTGTATAGAAGATAATTCTATAATCTATATCTATAATCATCAATAATATCTATATATCTATAATCTGTATAGAATATCTAAAATTGAATTTTAATAAAGTTACCGCTATCCTGTTACATTATAA